>JAGQEM010000120.1:0-90047 GCA_019202945.1 Corynespora olivacea
AATACAATCTTTGCCTTCACCCCTTTGTTCTTGGTACGCCTTTAGGCGTACTATCTGTGTGTACACAGAGCCAACCGACATAGTAAGTATTAGATATAAAGTACTTTATACCTAAATTTATTTTAAAAATCTCTAACCTTCAACTACCTTTACTATCTACATTCAATTTCACCATTGATTTCTATCTAGAAAGCGCAGCTATACAACAGTGGCTCCTCTATACAACCAACTACCTACAACAGCAACCCATAGCAGAAGCATAGCACGAGAAAGTGGGTCCCTTTTTCAATAATAGAAATTCTGGCATTATCACGTCTGCATATTAATTACTAGTCACAAATTGTTAAGCATGCTTACTCAGCTACTCTACCAGATACTCGCTCAGCTAAAAGTCTAATCAATGAACTCCTCAAACAAAATACAACTTCGAAGGAATTAAGTACACAAGAAAGGTTGTCCCAGCTATGGACATAGAATCATGACGTCTCTTACCACACTGGTTTCATCATCTTTTTCTTCTTGCTCTTTTTTGAACTCATACTTGCTCCCCAGCCATTGACGTTGACTGCTGCCGTCTCAATAACCTCCGGCTCAGGCTCCATCATTGGCTCAGGCTCTATTGTCGGCTCAGGCTCATTATCAGAAGATACTCTCACTTCCTCTACAGGTCGAGGCGGGACTGACTGGGGAAATCCCGACTCTGATGGTACTAGCGAGTCTTCATAGGTATTTTCCAATTTCGTATCTTTAAACATTCCAACTTCATCTTCCTTTCCAGTTCCCATGGCAGGGATTGAGACTTCCTTGTCTTGTCCTTCCGGTTCGGTTGCTTTGTTAGACTGGCAGGCTACGATGGCCTTTACCATAATGTGCCGGAATGTGCGATTTCCTTCGAGCTGGTCTGAGAATGACGGGTCGAGAAAGAGCCTAGGATTCGTCTTTGCGGCAAGTTTTATGGTGTTGTGGAGGTACGCAGAAAACCATGAGTCGTCTTGTGGTAGATTCGGAAAGGCATATTCTCGCGAAATAGAGAGCATGTCCAGGATTGACACATGTTCGCCAAGATATATGATCTTCTCTCTTGCTAGATCAGCTAGACCACCCAGTTCGTAACGCATAGCAGCGCCGTATACGACGATGCTTAATCGATATGCTGCCTCTTTGCCCTTTCTAGAGCTACTGAGTTGTTTCAAAATTTAATATTTTCCGCAATAGAGATAATGCATAAGTGTATGAGCTGCAGATTCATCCAAAGCAGGAAGCGTTATGACATCGGTTCTGGTTTGCCAAAAAGAAGGATTGATTTTGGCAAGAAGGACTTCGCTTTGAGAGAGTATGGTGCGGTGAATATAATATCGGACAGGTTTGTGGCCAACATCAATCGAAATGAGTTCTGGGATCTGGGATCTGGTATGGTCTGTTGAGAGGAGAGCTCACTATTTTTCATGGTTGGATCAAATTCAAGAGTAGTAAAACATACGACTCTGTGTATGGGTTTACGTCAATAACATGTGGAGTTGGTGCTGTTCCATTTTGAAGTTGGGGCTGACCATCGTTTCCATGTTCGATAGATAGCATTATTCCAAAGACCGAAGCCTAAAGGGGTGCTGGATTTACCAAGTTTTCTCCATTAACGTTGGCCGTGAGGGGTCAATATGCATGCTGAGTTGGCAATTCTGTAGCCTTGCCGAACCACGATGGTGGTTCGCCCCTCCTGCACTCCAAGGTGCATACATAGTATATATGCACCTTTGACTACACTATATATTTATTGCTTCCAAGGCAAGCTCAGTGCCGGAGCGGGCCGGCCGCCCTCCCTGCTAGCGGTGGCGGCGGTATCACATGCTGGGATTTTTCATTGACCTGTATGCTCCTATCAGTAGCCTTGTTATTCCTGATTTCGAGGTGATTAATTTTTCCACCAACCCTTCTCCCCCACAAGCCCGTTTATTTGCAAAGCTTGCTCTTCTGTTATGTTGTCGATAACCTCGACGTAGAATCCTTCGCTATTATCCTTGTCATTTTTGCCATCCCCACCTCTCATAGGCAGTCGGGATGACGGGGAACCTGGTAATTAATAACACGCGGGAGCTTAGGCCTGATCTTACAACTTGTCGACCCCCATATGCCATGGATTAGGGTATGATCAGCATACCGCGTTGTGCTGGAATCTGAATCAGTAGTACAATTAGATCGAGGATCCAGAGCGCATCTGTTCTCCTGGTCGATAGACTACCTGCAGTGTACGTCGTAAGAATCATAATAGTCAAGAGGCTGAGAAAGAACTGTATGACTGGGGAAGATAGCATGACGAGTGCTTTACTACTTACTCTACTCTAGTCGACTTTATCCCTTTGAGCCCCCCACTCGACTTCCCACTTAAGAACAAGTTGCTCAATTTTCGAATATCTACCTGCCTGTAAAATTCATCAGCTTATTATCGCGTTTACCACCACCCCTTGTTCATCTCGCGCCATAAGCCCATTTTAAGCTGTACAGGATCTGCACAAACAAGCTGACACGTCGACTTGCAGGCATAAATGCACCTCGCCGTACCGCTTGCAAATAGACGAAGGACGAGCTTTATTCTCAGTAGGAATTACAAAGGTAAGAAGGTTGTCTTTTTCCTTGTAGGCATATTTGCCTCACTATAAAGCTACCACTCCTCAGAAGCCCCATCTTATCAACTCTCTTTCTCCAAACCACCCGGTCTCACTTGCCACAGGGACTGAACCGCCCGCTTAACGGAGGAATATTCGCCAGTATCTCATCAATTGCGAGTCAGGGGCCCATCCCAACGAATATCCATAATGGATTTTCGGTGCAGCAGGCTAGCGAGCTCATGGGCAACATTGAGAATATCTTCGACGCCTTGACGTCCGCGTTCGTCGGCGACCCGGTATATACTTGGCTGTTGAGCGACTTCCCCCCATCCAAACATCAGGCAATGCTCCCGGGCCTCTTCCACGCCTTTGTCTCTCAGGCCTCGCTTAACAATGGCATACTCCTGGAGGCGGGGAACTTTGGTTGCTGCGCCCTTGTCATGCCGCCGAGGTCGAGACTTGACAACCCGTGGACGTTGCTACAAGCAGGACTTTTTCCTTCTGTTCGCAAAGTAGGCATTGGCGTCTTCAAGGTATGTTGTTCATGCTTTTCTGGTAGTTAGTTTGTCAAGCGCGGCTAAACGATTGCTTTCTCACAGCGTGCCATTCTCGAGTATGCAGGCAGTGTCACGCCCATCTTGGAAAAGTCCCTCATGAAGGACGAGCAGCAAGTAGGTTACTGGAACGCGGTATTCATAGGTACCACTGTCGCGCAACAGGGACAAGGACTAGGTAGTTCGGTGTTTCTGCGCATGTTGGATCTGGCGCGAAGTGACGGGAGCCCCCTCTGCTTTGAAGCCGCGACATCTCGAAACAGGGACCTGTATCTAAAGCATGGAAGCAGAATTAATGGAGAGTTCGTCGTGGGAAGAGGCAAAGTGGGAAAGGATGGTCTGCCAAAAAGGCAAGGCGAAGGTATCACTGTCTGGTCCATGGTGTGGCGGCCTTGTGATTAAGTATATACCTGATAATAGTAAAGAATAACTTTAAGGTAGCTAATAGTTCTTCTATATACTATAGCTTAGTTAGTATTGTAGTTTTATACTTAGATACACTAGCAGCAAGCTATTACTGTTACTCCTCAGGATCTGGGTATACGTCTAGTGATATATACTCCTGCTTGTTCGCCTTTCGACTACTGTTCGATAATACCGAGCCCCACGATTCAATGGCTTGCGCCTGATTTAGGGTTGGCGGCACTGATGGTAGGGAAGAAGAGCCACTGCTTCGGTCATCCATTAGCGCCGCTTGACCTGTAGCGAAGTCGTCGGGTTTCTTTCTCCGCTGACAGAGAAGCACGAATGTCCTGTACATGGTCTGCCGGAAGGGCCGTGTCAAGCCAAACACAATCGGTATGATGAGTCCCGGCAGCACGCCGTAGATGTAGCCGATGATGCTATATCTGGCGTACGCGGCGCTCAGGTCCGGAGCATCTGCCTGGACCTTGAGGGCCATTTGAGCGGGTGTCCCAATGTGTACAAGCACGGTCGCGAGGATGAATCCTCTGCAAAAAACGCGGATGTTAGCACTTGGACATTGGACGAGAGAATTCAAAGAACTTCACACTCACGAGACAGCAACGATAGCAATCGAAAGGCGCAGGACTAGCCAGTGCTGGTCACTAAAAGTGCCCGGTATAAGGTCCTGATGCTGTGGCTGTTCAGCCCTGTTTCCCCGTCGCCTTGTCACCCAGTATTGCCAGCTGGAAAATGATCTTCCAGAGAGTGATCCTGTGCTGATCCTGTTCCAGAGAATTTTGCTGTCGACATACTTCCACAGTATCATCGCAATCGACACGATGCTCATGGCACACGCCGCAACCGCCTGGGTATTTGCAACGAACATGTACAAAGTCCAACTGCGCTGCACGGCTGGTGCGTACTCGAGTCCGATCGAGATGCCGGTCAGGACCAGGGGAAGGACCTTGCTGAGGACGACATAAATGCGCTCTGCGCGAGGGTGACGGGCCCAGACGCCGTAGATGGATAGCGCAATGTGCAGGGTGCTACGAGCATTAAGTCAACAGCTGTTACAGACCACTTAACCCAATACACTCTCGAGCTGACGGCCTCTTCTCACTTACTGGACCAACAGATACGACGACTCGATGATGTAGCAGAAAAAGCCTTTTTAAATGTCATCCCAAATGAGCTCACTCTTCCACCAAAGCGTGTTTAGTAGTGTTGAGCAACTCACGTATATTTGATAGAACCAGCATGAATCCAAAGTTTCCGCTCTTAAAGATGACTTCCGCACTAGGGTAGTTGGCCTTGATGTAAAGGAGCTGCGCCCACATGATATCGATATAGCACCTAAGGTGAATAAATCAGCTTGAGAGCTATTTGCTTTCACGAAGCAGCCCATCGATGCCAACATGGTGGAATGAACGAAAATCGTGCCCATACTCATAGTGGTATATCTGCTGAATGATGCTACTAACAACGCAAAGTTGTACGAAGTATGCGATCAGAGCGACATCTTTTTCGAACTAGTAGTCAGCTACATACCGGTTTGATGCAAGGCTAAATAAGTCGAGATTATGAAGGGAAGGAACTCACAGCCCAGGCGCTCGTGATGCACCCAGAGCAACCATATTAGAACAAGGTTAGAGAGGAGGCAAAAGAAGGTGAACAGCAGAACCCCGACCGCGTCCCCTATTGTACCCTGCGGCAGCGAGGGCATTTTTATTGCCTCTCAGCCAGTAGGAGACTTCAAGGCGTGTGAAGGTCGGGTCAGCAGGCAGAACTTCGAAGTACACCCGATCGCAGACTAGGTGGAGAGTTGTGCTCTGTTGTACCTATACCAAGGATCGTGTCATCGATATAGGAGGTTTAGGTCTTTGCGGGACGAGGATGAGAGGCCTTTTTACTTCGCCTCTTGGTTTTGTTCTTTCGACCAGCCCCCACCCTTGCTATACAGGGTTGGAGATCCCCAGCCTCGATATATTAAGCCAAGCGCCAGATAAGTGTCAGTAACCAATCCCTAGAGAAGGTGTAAAAAGAATTCCCAGGATTGGTGTCTTACTTGCGTTGCTGACAGGATGACAGGGGGATGAGATGCTACGTACATTTACCCAGTAACCGACCCTGACCCTGGCTATTTCTAAATTACTCGAGGTTTTTTAGTATACTTGGTATTGTTAATCAATACTTACCTCCTCACCAACCCCAATTTCCAAAAGTACGGTTACCACTGCTAAGACCTCTCCTGTTCCCACGGTCTGTTCCATCATAGCGATGTCGACCTCGCAAGCATCGGGAGCCATTTCTCCCACGGAGAACCACAGTCATACAAGCGCAGCGCCTAAATCTTGGGACACCGGATGCGCGGATAAGGTCCAGAATGGGGCCGGGACAAATGACTTACCCGAGTCAGACTTCAGGGCAGTCCAACAAAGCTTCGGCTTCTGGGCCATCATCGTAGGGCTCGGCATCATGCTGCTACTTTCTGCGCTGGAGAAGTAAGTTGGGTGAATTAGTCCTTTACGTGCCTCTTCACAGTTGCCGTAGCTTCAAATGCTCACTACTAGCCGCAGCACCGTCATCACGACAGCCGCCCCCTACATCCTCGCCGACATCCCTCTCGGCGACAATTGGGTTTGGTTGACCAACGCGTTCTTTCTCGCCAGTGCCGCCTTTCAGCCTCTTCTCGGCCAGCTGTCCAATATTTTTGGCCGTCGATGGATGATCTTGTGTGTCATCGCTATATACACGGTTGGATGCGGTATTTGCGGTGGCGCAACGAACGGGGCAACCTTGATCGCTGGCCGTGCTGTGCAAGGCATCGGATCTGGAGCCATCATTCAGGGATACGGTGAGGATTTCAATTCTCCAAATTGTGACTTGTGTACCCACCACTGCGACTCCGTGGAAGTTCCCTTTCAGTTCAACTGACAGTAGAACTAGACACCATCGTTTCGGATCTGGTGCCACTCCGGTATCGAGGAAACTACATTGCCATAATCCTCCTCATATACAGCATCGGCACAACGCTGGGTGCCCTCTTTGGTGGCTTGATCGTGGATCATACGACCTGGCGATGGTGCTTCTACATCAACCTGCCCATCGGTGCTATTTCCCTAGCTGTCATGTACTTCTTCCTGCGCGTCGGTCACGGTCAAGACATGTCCGTCGTCCAGCGGCTCAAGCGCATCGACGTTGTTGGGAACGCCATCCTTATTGGCGGGACAATCTCGATGCTGTTTGCGTTGACGTACGCCGGCACACGATATGCTTGGTCCTCGTGGAACACTCTCGTGCCGCTGTCAATCGGCATAGCCTCGTTCTTCATCTTTGGAGCTTTCGAAGCAAGCCGCCTTGCCCCTGCCGAGCCTGTCATGCCGCCACATCTATTTTCCAATCGAACTTCTGTCATTGTCGCCATCAACACTTTCCTGTACAGCACGGCCACCTATTGGGTCATTTTCTTCCTCCCCATTTACTTCCAAGCGGTCCTGCTGGGCTCACCAACCCGTGCAGGCACCAACATGATCCCTCTGACTCTCCTCAGCGTTCCGACAGCCTCCCTGGCGGCGTGGGCTATGGCCAAATGGGGGCGATACAAAGCCATTCACCTCGCAGGCTTCGGGCTCTTCAACATCGGACTGGGGCTGTTCACGCGCCCGGATGAACATACATCTACCGGCACGTGGGTCGGCTACATGTTCGTGGGCCCCATAGGCGGCCTGCTGCTCAGCACCCAGCTCCCCGCCTTCCAAGCGCCAGCACCAGAGGCTGATCAGGCGCTCGCAACGGGCTCCTGGAACTTCATTCGCACATTGGGTGGCATCTGGGGCGTTGCTATTCCCGCGGCCGTGTTCTCCAACCGCGTCAACGCCCTTGTCGCTGCTGGCAGCATTTCGAATTCCGAGGCCGCTACCATGATGATCGACGGCAGCGCGTATGAGTATGCCTCCGCGCGCTTCGTACACTCCTTCCCGTCCACAGCGGTCCAAGCCGAGATCGTGGCTGTGTACCGTGCGGCACTACAGCGGACCTTTTTGGTGTGCATCGCTTTCGCTGGCACGGCTTTCTTGTTGTGTCTGTTCGAGAGAGACATCCCGCTGCGTACGGAACTAGTGACAGAATATGGCTTGGAGAAACAAGGCGAAGAGACATCGTGAGGTTGTGGGACTGTGGGCTTTATACGCTGCGCGGTTTATGTAACTAGAAAATGAGTAAGGCAGCGAGGGAGCGCTTCGGAACGGGAAATCGCACGCACAATGAGGTGGCAATAACCCCAAAGCGCTCTGTCAGTTGCCACCGCTAACAGGGAGGACGGCCGACCCGCTCCGGCACTGAGCTTCACTACATCTATAGCTGTGTACTGTTGTCTTCTCATCTTTTCTCTTCTCTTCAACACCAACAAAAGCGGGTCGGTCGTCCTCCCTACCAGCATTTGCAAGTCGCCACCCAAACCAAGAGGAATACACCCGCTACTTACTAAAGATCGCTCATATAGGCTGCATGCATTTCAAGAGTATTTGATGATGGGGTTCGGTCATGTTTCTCCCAAGTTAATGGATATTCTATCGATGCTGGGAAATTTTAGGTATATGTGGAGTTGCATGAGCGAGCACCCGACACCATAAATGTTCTATTGAGGTCGAAATTGATAAAGCGGGATGGAAAAAAAGCTTACTGAAGTGATCAGAGCTGCCAAGATATGTATTGTGCTTTTGGGTACTCATAGCCCTTACGCCAGTGTTATCGAGCATAATCGAGGAATGAATAGCTGCTCCAAAAGTATCTCTGCAAGTCTCAAGATTTGCATTCTTGTTGTGTGCATCTTTTTCCTCATATGAGGGTAATATGGCGTATAGCTTGAGATCTTTGCTCAACATTTCTGACGATATCGGCGTTGCGTGAGTGCACATCAATTAACCCAATCCTTCGGAACACATCGGCACTTTTCTCGATAGCGATCAATGCGAAGGCATGATACCATTCTTCAGGGGATAGCAGTGATTCGCTCCCAATATACAGATAAGATCGGAGCTTTCCCCCAAACCCACCCAGTCTATTCTCATCATCATTCGTGATCAAATCCAAACTTCCAAACTTCGAACTCCTCGCCGTGCTCTCCCGCTCAAATCCTCAGAAACCGATCCAGCGCATCCCCGTTCCTCATCAAATAATTAACCCCGATACTGCCCTCCTTCATATTGACACTGACAAACACATCTTGCACCCTCCTCATTTCGCCCACATCTGCACAGTCTCTGAGCCCCTCTTTGAGCGGTAACCAATTCATCTGCCCCAAATCAACTGCTTGATCCATCCCCTCTTCTAATTTGACACACTGCAGTGCTACGAGTCCGGCACCATACGAGTCCCACACGCCTTCGCGCCGCCGGCAGTTGAGAAGCAAGGCCAAGGCGCGCCGGCGAATGATGGGGTCGCGACAGCGACAAGCGACGACGAAGAGCGGGACAATGGGCGAGAGTTCGAATGAGGGGGAGAAGGAAGTTGGTCTATTTTTGGGGCGAAGAGTCTCCGAGAGTAGTGGAGAGGGACAAGGGGAGGCGGAGAAGACGAGGGTTGAAGTTCCCGGGTGTGGAGATGGTGCTGCTGTTGCCGGGTTTGGCGCGATGTTTCTGTACGATGAGGAAGTGGGTGCTGACGACATAGGCGAGGGCGTCCGTGACGAAGGCGGTGAAGATACTGGTTGTGTTAGAATTGGTAGGGTTTCTGCAAGATCGACAATCGTTTTGAATGAATTGACAAATGCGTCCCATGTCATTTCTGTCCGTAACCCGGCTCCTGCAGCTACTATCGTCCGCGCAAGAATCGAGTACATCTTCAGTAGCGTGTTTCCAGCATAGATCTTTGGATCGCCCTGTTCATGCTGCGGAACGTTCTTTTGATATAGCTCGAATGTACGATCCCAGGACTCAAATGCTCCGATGAGTTCGGTATAGATTTTGAGCCAGATGGGGTTTTCGGTGGCTTGCGGGTTGATGTTGGCGATGCCGGATATCCACATCATGCAGCGGAGAAGGCCGACAAGATCATTACGTGCATCCGAGTTTTTGGTGTAGATAGACGGGATGCTGGGACATGGAGGTGGACGGTCGAATCCATAGTCGTATGGTGAGGCGTTGTCGGAGAAGGTCATTGCTTGGAGATCGAATCGATATAGGACATCTGCGATAGACTCCAATGCCGCTGTAGTTTGTACTTCAGCAGCAAGATTTCGTCTGTGCTGGGCGAGAATGCGTAGGCCGCTTTCCAGGTGCATGTTCGCTGCTCTGTAGTTCCCGGCAAGGTTCTCGTAGCATGTGAATATGATACATGCTATGAGAACCTTTTCAACATCCCTCCCGTGCTGTTCATGACCGCTTATCAAACTATTGGAGTACCTGACGGCTTCCATATACTGTCCGAATGCGAAGTTGTCAGTCTTGGAGCTCACCAGTGTCGTTTCGAACTTTTCATGCATGGAGCTCAGCGCCAGAATGCCGTGCCTGATAGCAGGTTCGCTGTGGCTCAGCTGCATGACTTTCTCACTCCAGAGGTCCGAGTCAAAGAATTCGGTCCATTTGGGAAGCGTGTGTGATTTGAAGTAGTAGAAAGAGCGATTCTCCATGGCATCCGGGGACAGACTCTGCGATGGACTTCTGGGGACGCTTGTGGGAGGCGCTGGTCTTTGAGGTACAACCAGGAAAGCGGAATTCCGATATGAAGCAGCAGCCGAAGGCGATCCGGCTTTCGTCCTGTAGCCTTCACACTTGCGGCCAGTTTTTGTGCACCGGTTGCACTCAGGTTTGGTCTCGTCACACTTCACACGCCGTGTCCTATGATGGAATCAATCTACTTGTGTTCGAGCCTTGTAAATGACTCCCTAATTACCTGCATGTCTCGCAGCCCGTCTTGACACGAAGCTTATATTGCCTCTCGAGCTGACGTAGCTTGTTCTCGTCCATGGCGATCTGAAACTGAGATGGCATTCTCTTATTCAGGAAACCTGTTACGTGCTGAGGCTCCTTATATGCCCAAGGTTTGGCTGAACTTTACATAGTATGACGGTTGACAGTCCAGGGGTCGGCTCCCAGGAGGGAGGGCGGGTTAAGTTGGTGAAGGATCTAGGCCCCTGCTGCAGCAACCTAGTCCCGCTGACAATTCTGCCTTGTTTTGTATACAGGGGGCCAACGGTGATGCGAGAAGGCGCTGAGGTAAGCTAAAGTTACCATGTTCGCTGCACGACGACTCGAAGTTGACCATAAAAATAAGACGCCCTTGCCGACGCGATTAATAGCTGTTTGTCCGGTCCTGCATAGACAGTGCCCCTTGAGCTGCATTCGTGAGTTTACGAGACTCTTCCCAATGGTACCCATGGAAGTACTTCTCAGCGCTTTCCCATTGTCGTAATATTCGCTATTTGGATACCCGGCGCTGCTGCCAATGGCTTACTCCCAAGCCCGATTGATTTTGCTAGTCCATTGTAAGAACATTCTACGGTCGTTGCTGCCCAGATCTTGATAAACCCAGACCTTCATCGCAGAATGCGGTTGAATGTAGTAATTCTTTGCTTGACTGGCATGCGTTTCATATCTGCGTGAATCAGGTTAGAGGTTTTGCTTTGAAATGGGTCGGTGCTTGCGGTTCCTTCCGTCGCTGTCAAGAATAGTTTGCCACAAATGTTGGGTCCGCGCATAGCGGAGATGGAAAAGCTTGTTCTTCGGATCGGTACCTCAGCGGTCGCCGATGCGACGAAAGAGGATGCTTATGACCGGGCAGAGAGTCGGATCACGGATTGAGCGGTAATCTGCGAAGGGGAAAGTCGTATTCGGTTGGGGCCGAAGCGTACTTGAGACTTGAGGAGGGCAAGGGGGGTGGCGAAAGATTCGTCCCATACGATCGCGCAGGCAAGTCAATGTGTTTCAAGGCCCAGGGCTCGTTCCCTTCATTTATTGTGTCTTGATCTTTAGTGTTGTTCTGTGCTAAAGATCGTACATAAAAAAAGCAACAAGACCACGAGAAAGGGTTGCGAGAGATGAACGATAAGCGGTCAAGATACGACGTCATTATGAGTTGAGAAGGAAGCAACTGCCGCCGCGACCGAGGGTTCGGCAAAATTGGGGTACACACAGTGATGCCTTCGAAGCAACACACCGACTTTTGAATCCAAATATTGTGCCATATACATTCCCAATCAATCTACCTATCTCCTACTTCCCATCTCCGCCCCCCCCCCCGTACTCCAACTCCAGAACAGGACCACCGATGTTAAAATGATTACCAAAGCCCACGTGTATTTTCAAAATTAAAGACCAGAAAAGAGAACAAGCAAACTGACAAAGAACATGCAAGAAAAGCGCGCCCTGCCATGCATGCATGGAAAAAGGAACGGCCCAGGAAACACCGTTCAGAGCTCGATCCACGAAACTACGTGTGCGGATGAGCTCCATATGCAGGATGAGATGATGGATAACAAACGGTCAATATGGTATCAGACCCGCTAACCACAGGGTAGAAGAGAATATGTATTGTCGACCAAAGGAAGGGCGCCGAGCATGCTTGTTCATACAGATGAAGTGCATGATGGAGTGATGCAGAGATGCAGAGGGGAATCATTTGCAAATGCAGGGAAGGATTGTGGATCATGCAGATAGAAAGAGCGGAATGGAAAGCGAAACAGATGTTAACCAGGACGTCGGAAGGCCTCGACTGCCAAGGTGGGAGATTCAACTTGCTTGTTTGTTGGAACGCCTTCGTTCTTCCGGCGGTCGAAAAAGTTCTGGCACTCGTGGGATACAAAAGTCCACTCCGCCAGTGCTCTACCAGCATACCGGCTCGATTGGGCTGCCGGTCCGATCGGCTGAGAACTGAAGACTTGTTTCATGTTGATGCCTTTCTCCTGAAGCAGCATTTGGGCTGGTAGAGGAAGACGAGGCGGGGCCAGGCGCATGGGCTGGTAGGTGCCGAAACGCTTGTCGACCCATTCAAGCGAGAACCGGAAGCTATAGCTTTTGTGGGTGGGAGGCGGAGGATGGGTAGTTTCTTTGGCAGCAGGCTTGTTGCTCGACGCGGCCTCGGATGTGTTTTTGGATACGTTGTCGCTTGAAGCCTTCGAATTCACGTTTTCCTTCTCCTTCCGCGTCGTTTCAGCTCCTTTAGACTTGCCCATAAGGCTACGAAGGATGTTCCATCGGCCTTTCGTGACGTTCTCGTCTGGAAAATCCAGTGATTCGGTGGAAGCAGCCGAAAGGGGGCGTGGAGGAGGGTCGGATGCAGACAGGTGTTTCGGTATGGGGGACTGCACGACCCCGTCAAACGAAAGGAAAGTTTGAGCGTTGGTGAGTACCGGATTATCATTACGTATGATAAGGAAACGTCTTCCAGGCGCAGGGTTGCAAGCCTGTGTAGACGGGGCAAGAATTCTCTTGCTGTCGGCTTGGTCACGAAGCCAAAGGTAGTGTGACCAGACAGAGCGCAAGCCATTGCTTAATGCTCTCATTATATTGCTGTATTCTTTAGCTGTGGTTCGAGTGCGGGACGGAATGAACTTACATTTGTATATCAGTCTCCTCCCCGTCGTAACGGGCGACGCGCCAGCACAGAAGACGCATGAAGTACGACCGCACCATTGGGCACCAGTGATTGAATCGACTTTCGAAAAAATGAGGCTCCAAGAGAAAATCAACACACAACTTTTCTTTCCGATGCTCATTGGAAGCGATGATTGTCCAGCTGCTGTACAGGAATGCGTACAATTTGATCTCGGTTGCTGTGTTTTGGCTGGCAGCCATCTGCTTGCAGACGGAAAGCCAGAAAGGCCAGTCAAGAACAGTTTCCGCATGATGGTCAAGCTGCTCATATCGAAAGATGATGACAAAAGCCTCCTCGAGGAAATCGCAAAGAGTGTAACAGGCGTTGTTCTCATAGATGGACACTTTTCGGGCGGCCGCTTTCAAGAGGATTCCGAAGCTTTCTGCGAATGCACGTTGTGCGGGGGCGATGTGCGAGTTTCGGTCGGAGAGGAAATCTCGAATCAACATGATGAGGCGATTCTCCGCCATCTGCCGGGTAGCATTTGCAGGAGGTATAGGTACCGTGGACGCTGAAGCATCCGGATCTGCCAGTACATCATCGAAGGTGACAGAAGACGGCCCACCCGCCGATTCATCGGACTGCTGGGGTGCAGCATGCCGATTGATGGTAGCATCCAGATTTACCAAGACTTGTGCTTGCACCATGAGAAAGCCAGGAACGCAGATGCGTTCGATACTGCTCGGCTCTTTGGGCAGAAAATCGGTCACCAGGATATGAAAATGTTTCACAAAGACGTAGAACAGGTCGCTTTCAGCGCCTGACCACCGCTTGGTCCAACCGCCATACCAGTCCAGATTCGCCGTCCCGAGGGGTAACGATGCTGGGCGGCGCAGCAAACGCACAGTTTTGGTGAGCGACTCGAATTTGAGCGACTGCAACAATGGCGGAAAGGCTTCGGCGATGCGATCCGACACTGCAGCAGGCTCGTTCAGCCGCGTGGCACCCGACTCCACCAGCACGCGCTTCATCGTGTCGGAGGAGGGATTCCACAGGCGAACGAGGACGTCCGCAACCCCCGGGCAAAAGCAAAATGCATAGGCGCATGTCTTTCCGCAAAACGTCACCAGGCTGGCAGCGGCGTTTCGGAGCGACATCTTGTCGATGGCGTAGGTCATCTGCGAGAGGAGATTCTGCGTGAAGATATTTCGAACATTGTGGTACACAGATTCGGCAAGAAAGTCGGAGGAGCTCGAGGAGGTGGATTTGGTGGAAGATGTTTCGACGCGGTCTGCCAGTGCGCAGAAAGGCGAAGGGGAGGACCGCCACTCCTGCCTCTCCATGATGCCGGTTATTCCCTCCAGAATTGCCGGCCGGTCGGTGCCAGAGATGGATTGATTGTTGCGGCCGGCGATGAGTTCCAGCAAGCTGGTCCACCACCCGTTCAGGATGTTTGCGCGTCGGTCCAGATCCTCGGGCCGAAGCCGATGGTTCGACGCGTGCGCGGCATAGGTGCGCAGGAACGGGAGCAGCGCCGTTCGCACGACGTTGGTCTTGAGTGCCATGGACTTTGATTGGAACTTGCGGAGGTCGCCTTCGAGCGTCCGGAACACGGTCCAGAGCTCGTCCTTTTTGCGCGGCTCCGTCTTGGGACCCTTGAGCTTGTCGGAGGAGATGTTGCGAGGAAGCGGCGGAATGTGGGTCGGGCTTGTGGGTGATAGCGCGTATGCGGGGAGCTTGTCGGTCGAAAAGGATTTGAACACGGCCGGGACAGCAGGAGTTTCGGGGACGGGAGGCTGCGGCTGCTCCGTGTAAAGAGGGTTGAAGAGGCCACTGAGGCGGTTCTGCGTCTTGGACAGTATGCGACTTTTGTGCGTGACGGGGCTCTGTGCATCCTCCCTCGCCCGAGTCTTGTCAGGAATGCTTAGCGCGGCCGTGATGGATTTGCGTCTGCTGCGCTCCGCACCGACCGAACTCTTGCGCCGCACCTCTTCCCTCACCGGGACCGGCGGGATTTCTTCCTTCGTCGGCGACGAGGGCCGCGAATGTGACGAAATCCAGCTCTTCCTCCGCAACTTTGACACGGACCGCGCCGGGGATACCGAGCCAGGCGCGTCGGTGCGGCTGCGCTCGGGTTTGGGGACTTCAACCGAGGGTTCCCGGTTCTTGCTGGAGAAGGGTATGAATCTCGACGACCGGCGCGAGCTGCTGTTGCTAGGCCTCAGCTGAGACATCTGCACTACGTTCTCCTCCGAGTCAGGGCTCGACCCGTCTGACGACGAGGAAGCCGGCTCATCCGCACTGACATGGGGTTTCAGCTCCTCCTCTGTGATGGTGCCCCTGAGCTCCAGCAGCTGGGGGTCGTCCAGGTCCTTGACCTTGGGGAAGTAGGTGTACGAGGCCGCTTTGGGCAGGGCGTGCGGCTCTGCCCTCCGTTCTGTCGGCGGCGGTGCCAGCTCGGAGACAGCCCGGTTACGGCCGCGCTGCGAGTGGGGGTACGATGGAAAGACATCGTGGCCACGGAGTGCGGAGGCTACAGCCTGCATGATTGGTTGGCTGGCTGGCTGGCTGGCGTCGGCGGTCGGAAGGGTCACGATAAGGAATCCACGACGTCACTCCCCCGCGGGCTTTCTCCTGAGAAGCAAGCCGACACTCTACGGGTTCATAGTTCGAAACGGAGGCGGCTGGTCTGGGGCTGGTGTATGTGCAGTGCAGGTGGCGGGTTCCTGGAGGATGCGAGGTCGACCGCAGAGGAGAGCTGGCCAAGCGTCAGCGGGGGCCTGACCGCCGGTGGGTTTCAGTCGGCGATGGTGACGGCGACGGAAATGGGCGGGTAGGGCAGCGGTCGGCAACGGGACAGCGAATGCGGCGGTGGTGGTTGTAACGACGGTGAGGTGTGGAGGTGTGAGGGGGAGAGGCACCGCAGACTCGCTGCAGCCGGCGTGAAGGGGACGAGGACAAATGTAAGCTGGCGTTGAGCGTTGAAGCTGATTTCGGCAAAATTGGCCTCTGGTATCACAGGCGACAGAGCACGTCGTGCACTAGCAAGGATAGCAGCAGGTTTGATCTCTCGGGTGGCTTCGCCTCGCGCAGATCAAGATTTCAATATCTATCGGGCCCTTTTCTATATTAAAACGCACGCTCTCGGCGTTCAGGAACATGTGCCTGCCGCTCTCACGTCACAAAACGCCCATCACTCCCCGGACAGTCGCACTCGGACAGACGCTTGCGTCTTTTCGACCCCCATCTTGACCGACCTCAGCGGCCGTCCTGGTGTCCTGGCGCCCTGCCGTCCTGCCACCGCTTCACGTTGAGAACGTGGCTCGTGCAACATGCTAACGTCGCCGGGGTGCCAGACACGCATGAATCCTGATAGCGAGCCCGGTTCCCCATCCTCGCGGCCACTCGATATCCATCGTGCTCTGGCTTCCTATGTCGGCTCGATGCAGGCTGGCGTACGCCTGGTTCTCTGTCAAGCTGGGTACGCTGCCTCTCCATGTACTGCCAATAGTGAGGCGTCTCCCCTACCGACGGCACTTGGCACAATACATATACAATGGTACCCTCGCCCCATCGCAGGTTTTTCGGTGCACTACCATGTAGGCATGCTGTACCACGGCTGGACCCACTCCGCTAGTCTCACGCAGAAGACGGCGTCGCAGCCGTCTACATGTCCACGCTGGATGGTGATGTAGTGGTCCGATGTAGCCGCGGGGAGGCCTGTTGGGGTTGGCTAGTCTTCAAGCATGTGCGACGAGTGATATCGCCGTTGGGAGGTGGAGTCCCGAGTGCCGAACGGGTCACCGGCAGGACGAGTACAAGCTTTTCCGCCGTACCATCATTTCAACGCACGCAGACGGTCACTCGTTCCCTTTCTGGGGGGCTGGGATTCAATCACGTGATGGGCATCGGTGCAGCACATGCATAGCGCTGGCATCAGGACGCAGAATAGCTGTTATTGCCCGGTATTGACACAAGTTGAGTTTTTGGTACAGGTATGCAGTTCACTCCGGGCCGCCTAATGGGCAGCAGCCGGTGCCTCGTCCTCCTCGACGAACCAATCCTCCTCCACAGGCGCGGCTCCCTCGGTGGATGCTGAGCCCTCGAGCTCCACCTGCTGTGTCTCGTACGCCTTCAGGTCGCTCGCAAGATCGCTCTCTTCGGGGGACGGCGGGGGCTTGGGGATGGTGAACTTCTGGACCTGGCCTTCGGCGTCGGACGCCTTGACTTGGGCAGGCTTGTAGGCCTTGAGCTCCTTCAGGTACAGGTCCTGCACAAGGTCGGCTGCAGGGCGCCAATTGCATCAGCGAGTGCCCTTTCTATGCCATGGGAGATGAATCACCTTGCCGGACGGCCGTGGGGACAACCAACGTGCGACGGGCGACGAAGGCAGGTTGCTGACGGGCGACGCGGGCGAGCGTCTGGCGCTGCGGTGGATCAGCAATTGCCTACAGAGAGCACATCTGGCGCGCCTACCGAGGCCCTGATGGATTGCGCGAACATGGTGACGGAGATGGAGCGGGTGACGAGCTGTCGTTGGAGCTTCGGGGTGCAGACGTCGATTTCTTCGGGAGAAGCTCGAGAGCCGCAGGGCCGCAGCCCCAACATGGCCTAGCGCGAGCATGGCCTTGGCGCTTATGTCATCCTCGGTCGGGCACTTGGGCGGTCCGCCTCCCTCTCCCACTCCGTCCCCAGCCAACCCACCGCCGCCTGCACGGCATCCGCTCATTCGTAGTAATAGAACCCACACGCTCGTAAACACGCTCGTAACCACGCAGACACCAGCGCGGAAGACAATCCCATCTCTCTCTCCTCGCTGCCTGCCTGCTGCCTGATAATACATACGTGATACCAAGATCGCCATGTCGTACGCTCCCGACGGCCGCCTTCTCTCGCCGGGCGAGGTGGTCATCGACGAGGCGCCCGCGAAGAGCGCCGAGGACGAGCCGTGGCGCGAGGAGCTGGACGTGATCCTCGTCTGCCCGGACTGTCGGGAGATGCCGCCCAATCTCGTCGAGGTATGTCAAGCGTTTGGCAACACTTCACAGAGAGTGGAAGCGGGCGGGCTCGAGGACGTGGACTGACCGCAAGCCCAGAACTTCTCTCTCGGCGACACCATCTGCGGATCGTGCGGCCGGGTCCTCAGCGAGCGAAACCTCGACTACCGCTCCGAGTGGCGCACCTTCTCCAACGACGACCAGGGCAACGACGATCCCTCTCGTGTCGGAGATGCCGCGAACCCTCTGCTCAACGGCTCCCAGCTCCAGACCGAGATCTCCTTCGGCGACGGCAACACGCGTCACAGGGACCTCTCGCGCGCGCAGAACAAGTCGAACCACGACAAGACCAACAAGTCGCTCCAGAACGCCTACTCGCAGATCGGCGCGCTCTGCGAGTCGTTCCAGATCTCAAAGCCCGTCGCGGAGACGGCCAAGCTGCTCTACAAGATGACCGACGATGGCAAGATCTTCAAGGGCAAGTCGCAGGACGCCGTCATCGCCGGCTGCATCTTCATCGCTTGCCGCCAGCACGACATGGGCCGCTCCTTCCGCGAGATCTACAAGTTGACCAAGGTCAGCAAGAAGGAGATTGGCCGCACGTTCAAGGTGAGTTTGCCCACCCGGTACCGCGTTGGAAACGTCAAAGGAGAGCTTGCGTGCTGACGTCGACGGCAGACGTTGGAGAACTACCTGCAGCAGCAGCAACGCAAGGAGGGCCAAGCGAACAAGATGGCTGGTAGCGGTGCCATCATCAGCAACAGCGCCTTCAAGCACACCAAAGCCACCAGTGCCTCCGAGCTCATCATTCGCGCCTGCAGCAAGCTCGGTCTGGATAACACGACCAGCATCGTTGCTCAGGAGTGCGCCGAGCGCGTGGCCAACAACCACGTTGCTGCCGGGCGGTCTCCTCTTTCCATCACGGGCGCGTGCATCTACCTGGTGGCCAACATCATGGGACACCCGAAGACCCCGAAGGATATCGGCCAGGCTGTTGACGTCAGCGACGGTGGGTGGTGCCCGGATTGAAAGGCGTCGTGTACTTTGGCTGACTTTGCACAGGCACAATCCGAACTGCGTACAAGCTCCTTCACCAATCTCTGGACGTCGTCGTCGACGAGGAGAACTGGAGGAAACGCGGTGCGGATCTGTCAAAGGTCCCCCCTGCTTAGGCGGCAGACAAGAAACGCGGTAGACCCGTTGCATGCATGTAGTGGAGTTGGTGGTCACGGTCACGGTCACAGTCGATTGTTTTTTTTACACGGTTTTTGATACCCCCCACGCCATCAAATTGAGATAGGAAATATAAAAATTGCGCTTGCGCACAACACTTTCGCCATGGTTTATTTTGCACTTTTGGAAGTTGGGACGCTATTTACTTTGTATGAAACCCTGAAACTCGGCTGGTGGGTGGTTCTTTTATCTCACCTTTGGGAGACATGGGATAGGATGGTGTGGTACGGCGTGGTTATTCATTGACTACGAGCCACACGGTTCAGACTCCATTTGCGCGCAAGGCTTTACTCATCGACTGGTTCTGTTTCGGTCGTCGTTCGCCTCTCGTTTGATTCGGCGGACGAGTGATTGGTGAGTGGGAGAGCCTTACTCCTGGACTGCAGTCGTCGGATGCCACGCCCTTGGAGCTTCGCATGAACACCTCTTGCTCGAGGTTCCAGGTCGACTTGTACGGTGGTTGTCAAGGTGAGACTGTGAGTAGGAGGCGAAGGAACCAACACGGGGAGACTCGCGGACATACATGTCGAAGACTGACTGTTTGAAGTGGGAGTGAGCAACTGTTCGTGGATGGATGTTGGTCTTTTTTTGTTTTGGAACTCCTACCGCCCGCAGACCCGCATTGCCCTCCCCTCACGGCTCTCCTATTGTAAGAAAGCCTCCACCAGAGCCGTTGGCGTATCGTTCTCGGGGTGAGCAGTCCGCAGACGACCGTACCACGCTTCCGACAGCCAATCTGAACAGAGGCTCTCGAAACCCACGTCTCAACATTATGGCGAGGACTTTTGGCTTGTGCTCTGGTTTTCCCTTCTTTACATTCGGCGTGAGACTGTGCCCTCCCACTTTTCTTTTTGTGTATGTTCCATCTCACTTCGTTCCCCTCCCAACTCCCTTTTGGCATCGCTCGCTCACACGCACGCAACCAAGGAAGCATCCATACACCCGACTCTTCACTCTCTCTCTCTCTCTCTCTCTCAATTACGCACAATCAGCCTTCTCTCTCTCCTCTCCTTCTCTCCATCTATCCAACCATGCACTTCCACATCCTCGCCCTCTTCACCCTCTTCAGCGGCATCCTCGCCGTCAACCAGCTAAAATTCATAAACCACTGCCCCCACCCGCTCTACTTCTGGGCCATCTTCCCCAACACCCCCGAAACCGACGAGGCCTGGACCCGCGTCGCACCCCGTGGCGGCATCCACCACCACAGCATCCTGGCCAGGAAAACGGGCGGCACGGCGGTCAAGATCCGCGACCTGCCGCACTACGTCGTCGCGCCCTCGGGCATCCTGCAGGCCGAATACAACCTCGACCTCGGCCAGGACAAGACGTGGTACGACCTCTCGGGCATCGACTGCGACCCCTTCGTCGGGCCCGAGGAGCCCACCTACTGCCCCTTCCTCGGCGGCGGCGTCAAGATGTACGTCGAGGGCGACGAGGGGGGCAGCGAGTGCAAGGTGGCCGAGTGCGTTCCCGGCCAGGGGTGCAGGGATACGTATTTCGAGCACGGGAGCTGGAAGGATGAGCCGAGTCTGTCGTGCAGGGCGGGGAGGGATGTGGTGTTTGAGACGTGCACGATGGGGGATGTGGAGAGGACGGTCGGTGACGACGACCATGACGGTGAGGAGCAGGAGCAGAAGCAGAAGCAGAAGCAGAAGCAGAAGCAGAAGCAGAAGCAGAAGCAGGAGGAATGGGTCGAGTCTCCATCCCCATCTCCATCTCCATCTTCGCCCCCCTCCCGACCGGATGACCCTCCCCCCCGGGAGCAGTCTGGCTTCCACGCGCCTCCGAATTACCCGCCGCCCCCCGACTTCCCGCCAGGCACCATCTGCTACGATCCCGACTGCATCTGCTACGGCACCACGCAGCCCTGGGGATATCCGAGCAGGCTCCCCGTCGCCGCCTCGTGTCCGGACTCCTGGCCGTATCTCGTCGATGCCGATGCCGGCGGCGATGCTGCGCTCCAGAGCGCGTCGTGGGTGTTGGCGACGTTCAAGGTGCCCGAGGGGTATCCGGATGGGACGGCGTGCTACGACGAGAAGTGTCTGTGCTATTCGACGACGAAGCCGTGGCTGTGGCCACGCGCTTTCCCGAACAGGACACCGAGTTGCACGGAGGATTGGCCTTGGGCGAACCGGGAAGAGTACTTTTGCGGGGTTTGGGGGGAGTGCGGGAAGTGAGGGGAGGAGGGGTCGTGCTGGTTCGGAGGAGGATGGGGGAGTGAGGGAGAAACACGGGTTTGCCGAGTTTTGGAAGGAAAAAAAAAAGTCTGGTTTCGATGCCGTGTTTCCGCTGACTCTATATGTATACCCCGGTGGTGGTGACCTCTGTCTGTCGGCCAGGTGGATTTCGAATCTTTGCTTTTCCGCATCACCTCCCAAGTCGCATTCCAGCATCTAGATCAATACAATCAGAGCGTCCGATTCACGTCTTCTCATCCCCCCTCTTTTGCCAACTCGTCCCATCTCTCCCACCCACTCCTCAGCGCCGCTCCCTTCAAGTCCCCCCCCCCCCCCCCACTCACGCCTCGCTCACCATAACCCCCCTGACCCACTCCCCAAACCCTGCCTCCACACTGGAACTAAAGGCGATCCAAAACGCCATCATCTCGCTCACAGGCCCCGGGCAATGTTCCACCAACGCCTCAACGGCCACCTCCTTCAACCCCTTCACCTTGAACAGCTGCTCCACCCACTCCAGGTCCACGCCCCCAACCCCTCCATGGGAAGCTCCGATGCCCCATTCCTTCTTCATCTTCCGCATGACCTCAAAGTCCGTCTTCTGGATCGGCACGACGCCTTCCCACCCCTTCTCGCCCGGCCGGCCCGCCACGACGCTCATCCCGAGCCGCCGCATCTGCATCTGGGCCCCCAGATACGAGCACAGGGCAGCCCATTCCGCGCGGTCGAATTCCTTGGTATAGGGGAGGCCCTTCTTCGTGACGTTGATGGAGCGGATGGAAGAGCGGGAAACGGGCGTCAGGTCGGAGAAGAAGGGAACGGCAGCCTCGATGCACGTGTGGAAATTGAACGTGTATGTGCTGTAGAGCACTTTTGCCGCCTCGGCATGGATCTGGTGGTTCAGGGATAGCAGGCTGGGGACCGTATGGCGGAGATGTGCGGTGTGCGGGGAAAGGAGGACGCGGTATGTGGTCGGTGTTGTGGAGGTCAGGAAGGGGCCTTTGGGGGGGGAGGGGAAGCGTTGTCAGCATAAACCTGGGTGCAAACGGAGGGCGAGCGAGTGTATGCTTACCGGTGCGCACATGGTACGTAGATCGCTTCCTCCAGCCTCGCGAACTGTGGGCTCCAAGGTACGGATCGATTGTGCGGACTGCGAGGGTGAAGGGGCCATCGTTGGTGTCACCGGAGTGATAGGTGTGGTAATCGGGCAGCAAATTCGTCACCGAAGTCGAATGCAACGACGAGGGCAATGCCGAGGGAAAGAGCAGGTACTCGTAAACGATCAATCTGATTTCCAGCGGGAGACGTAGGAGTGGTGAAGACGGAGGCTCTGTTTCGGCCATTGTTGTCCGTGTGCTATCGCTGGACAAAGTTTTACTCATGGGAGGAAGTCTGAACGGCTACCTTGGCTTCCAAGCGATGGGGCACAAAAACAGCTGTTTGCGCGAAACAGCCTTCATCGACTTCTTATAAAGAGATGTGCCCAGCAGGGTTCCCAAGCCCAAGTCTTCATCGCCGCAGACATCTGCTGGGCCATCACGGTGCTGATAACGGTAAGCTCGACTCTTTCTTAGCGCAGAGCTTCAGCAGGGGGGGGGATTGCATGGGCGTCGTGACTTTCTAAACCGCATCCAGCTCAGTCTAGAACAGAGATGGTTTGACGCGGGAATATAGCGTGTCAAGGTGCAGCAGCGGCACGCTTAGGTGGATCACGGCCGACGCATCCGGGATGACGATGTTTGTGGGAGTTCAAGAGACCTTGGGATTTCAGAACCAACCGTGGTGGGGAATGGCGGTGAGATGGTTGGTGATGGATGGGGGGTCAGCAAGCGCAATCCGCCGAAAGCGTTTTCAAGGCTGGCGGGAGCTGAGCAGCGAGCAAGGTGAAAGGGGGGCTGGAGAAGCTGACATCCGAGAAGCAACAGGAGATTCTCGCAGCCAGGCGTTGCGTGTCAGGATGTTTGCAATGAGCATTCGCCCCATGCACCGAAAAAGACAAAAAGAACAACATACGCTACCCACATCGAGGTACCTGCATGGCAAGGCCCTGATCCCTGCACCTCATCCACCTGTGCCGGACCAACGTCGAGGAATCTTTCGATCCCATCGGATGAGATTTCACACCTCGAACATGTGATATCGTATGAGCGTACCGTGAGTCGGAGAAGGCTCGGTCGCAGGAAACGATGCTGCGGTTGCGTCCAGGGACGACCCGACAACCTTCACCAGCTTCGTGGAGGAATGCTCGTATGATGCATGGCATGCCATGGCAGGGGAAGCGGTGAAGCGGCTGCTCGCTATCAAGCACGAGCTGAAGCTAGAGGGTCAGTTGCCCCCAAGAGTAAGAATGATTTGCCGTCAACGACCAGCAAGCACAAGCCAAAGCTAGAGGGCCAGTTACCCCCCAAAGAGTAAGAAGAATCTTTGCCGTCAACCACCAGCAAGCAAGAATGTATGCACGCAAGGTTCCCCGAATCATCACTTTTTCCATTGACGCTACCAAACTGTGACCCGACCTTGTCCATCGATCCACCCACCCATCCATCCGTCCGTCCATGTCCCTGTTCCTTTGCTCGCTTGATTCAGACATTCAGACATTCAAACTCCGGTTGACCCCCTCCCCCCCCCCACTGACGACAAAGGCGAAGAAGTTATAACTACTGTAGATAGACATGATTCCTAGAAGTGAAGAAGAGTGAAGAAAGAACATTTTTGAGAATACTTGTTGGGGAAGACCCTCCCTTGCGCAGTGGAAAAAGACAGCTCGAGCGCCAAAATTACGCATTCGCATAATGTCCCAAAATGAGAGGATGCAAGAGTGAGGTGGAGTAAAGTCGGAAATACACACACACGCACACAGAAATACCCCGCCGTTATACAAGAGACAAAGACAAAGATGGGAAGAGGATGAGAAAAACTAAGGCCCGGCAAACACCGCTTTTCATGACCGCTTGTTGATCAATTGACAGATGAGAGAGGAGAAGAAGGGTTAAGTAAATGGGGAAGGAGGATATGGAAAAGGCAGTACCCCTCGCCGAATCGTCTCTCGGACTCGATAGGACTTGGCAGCCTTTTCTTTCTTTCCCATGTGACGTTTCCAGCCGTGCGTACCTTGCGCAGCCAAAAACGTTGTAAGTCATCATGCCTTGTTCTCCAATCCCGGTTCACATCCGTCATGATCGATGTTCATGCGTGGGGGGGGGCTTAGTGCTGTCCGTAGGACTGGCCCCAACCGCCGCCACCTCGGTAGCTGCCGCCGCCGTATCCGCCGCCGAACCCGCCGTAGTTGCCGTAGCTGCCCTGCTGATGACTTCCAGCACCTTGGTGACCGCCCTGATGACCTAGACCGCCGAGGCCTCCGTACTGGTTGCCTTGACCACCTTGGAGGTGTCCCGGATAGCCGCCGCCGAAGCCCTGCTGGTGCGAGCCCTGGGGATGACCCTGTCCACCGGCCGTGTTGTTGTTGTTGGTCGCGGATCCAGGACGGCCGGGCTGAGCTCCAAGAGCGGAGGGGCTGGGACCGGCGCTCTTGTTGTCGCCGAAGGGCTTCAGCGAATCTTCGGCGTTGCCCTGCTGGCCAGTCTGTTGCTGCCCGTACGCGTTCTGGCCTCCGTAGGCACCCTGCGATCGACCAAACACGTCGGGGAGTGCTCCGAATCCGGCCGATCCGGCCGTGGCGCTGTGCTGGTTCTGCGATGCTCCCGAAACCGATCGGCCGTAGTCTCCCAGTCCTCCCCCCAAGCCGGCATCACGGGCGTGCATCGACGAAGAGCCGAATCCTCCGGCATTGGCCGGGGACGATGAATGCTGGTCGAAGGATGCCTGGGGAGACATTCCATAGTGGTTGGGGTGGCCATATTTGCCCCCCATGCTGAAGTTGCTGTAGCCTCCTTGTCCGTATCCACCATACTGGTTCATGTAGTTGGTGTAGTAAGGGCTACCATAGTACGGGTGGTTGTACGGGTAGTTGCCGGAATGGCCAGGCTGTGCGTGCGGCTGGTGCATATGCTGGCTCTGGGAAGAGGGTCCAGCGGGTTGCTGTCCACCCAAAGCGGGGTTGGGGGTGTTGTGGCCGCTGTTCTGGGCTTCGTTGTACCTTGCGTGCGCCTGCTGTCGCTTGTCAGAGAGCTGTTGCGTGTTCATCATCTCGCAAACGTTTAGGATATTGGCTTACCTGTTGCTGCTGTTGACCCTGGGGGAAGGTAGAGTCATTCGGACCGGTACCGAAACCGCTGCCGGTTCGCTGCTGTGCCGAGCCAGCTTCCTGTTGGCTCGGTGTGCCCTGTTGTTGGTAGGCTGCTCCTCCATAGTACTGCGCATACGCCAAGCGTTGCTGCTCGGACGTGGTGTACTGAGAAGCAAACGCATCGGGGGCAGAAGAGAAGCCGCCGACCTGGGACGGTTGCTGAGATTGATGTTGGTTGGGGTAGTCGAATTGGCTCTGCGGTGTTTGCTGGCCAAAGGGATCGTACGACTTTGGCTGCTGCGGTGCAGCCGCTTCGGGTTGGATAGCACCCTGCGCGTAACGCCCAAACTGATTGTAGGGCTGGTTGTTCTGGGAGCCTTGGTTCTGCATCGCCTGGGCAGCCATGGAAGTGGGCGGCGACTGCTGCGAGAGGTTCTGCTGCTGAGGCGGAGGGGGCAGACCGGGAGCCTGTTTGGGTGCGGGCAATTCCTGGGGCGGGGCCTCGGCGGCTGGCGCGGCCTGTCGTGGAGCTGGAGGCAACGATGCCCTCGGCTGAGCAACGGGAGAGTGCTGGGGAGGTTGTGTCCTGGTCTCGGCTTCCTCGCGGTCCTCATCCACATCGAGGCTGTCGTCCACATCCCCGTTCAACCCCAAACTGCCGAATTGCACGGCGGCCTGGTTCACGGCGTGCTTCCCCGGCATGACCACCGCCTCCTGCTGCTCCACAAGCCTCCGCTGGAAACTCGCGCTGCGGCCTCCACCCGACGTCGCCTTCAGGGCCGATGTGGCGAAGCCTCCCATGGCGGGTCTGCCGATTGGCACCTGGCCAGCGGTGCTCAACGGTGTGGCCACGGCCGAGCCGATGTCCTTGGAGCTGGCGACGGTGCTGGCCGCCGTCTCGGTCGGCGGGGGTTGCGACACGTCTGGCAGGTGCTCCACATTGTCCTGTGTGAGCTCGTCCTTGGATGGGGCAAGCGCCGGCTCGGGAGCTGCAGCGTCTTCACTCTTTTCGGGCGTCCGCTTGGACGTGTCCTCGGCTGCCGCGGGGGGCTCCTCGGGGACCTCCTCGTCCGTTACCGCGGGGGGGATGGGCAGTTCCTCGGCTTCCACGACCGGCTCCTGTGCCACCTCGTGCGCAGGCGTCTCGGACGGCGCAGGGACGGGTTCCTCGGACAGGGGAGCGGGCTTTGTGGCGGGCTTGGGAGGCGCCGCAGGCTTCGGAGCCGGGGCGAACATGCTGGCCCACGTCTTCTTCGCGGGGGCCGCACCGGCCGCGGGCGGTTCGTTCGACTCCTTGGCTTCGGCGGACGCAGGCACATCCCATGCCGACGACTCCGCTGTCGGGACCGAGGGGGCGCCTGCCGTGCGCGTGCCGTTTGTTGCGCCGCCGCGATTCCCACCGCGGAACCCTCCACGGCCACGGTCTGTGGCACGGCTGCGGCCGCGCACGCTGTCGCCGCCGCGGGCACGCCCAGCGCCTCGCACCGCCGGGGCGCCGTCCGTGGGCGCCGTCTCCTTCACCTTGGAGCGGGCCCGGTCCTTGGGCTTCTTGACTTCGGCGAACTGCGAGACGTTGCCTGTGGGGATTAGCAGGCTGCATGCACGCCCTCGGCTCGGGGGGGACTCACCCTCGGAGATCTTCTCGATGGTCCGCTCCATGTCGCCGTCCGACTCTTCCAAGGCCAGCACGAGATCGACATCAGCCCAGTCGGGGAACAGCTCCTTCAGCATGGCCAATTGCGGCAGATATCGCTTCTTCAGCTCGCCCAGCTCGCCGTGGTCGGCCGATGTGTCGGGTGACGATGCGGCATGGTCGCCGTTTGTCTGTTTGCTGGGGCGCTCGCCGCGGGCGCCTCCTCTCCCGCCGCGGGCGGTGCTCCTGCCGCGCGCAGGCCGGGACTGTACGTCAGACATGTGTGGATGTGGGTGTGGATGTGGGTGTGGATGTGTGGAGCGGTGTGTGGAGCGGTGTGCCTTTGCAGGGCGGGCGGGTGTGCGTGCGAGGACGGGTGGTCGGGGGGTTGTGTGGAGGGAGATCAGGTAGGGAGGGAGGTGAAGTCGGGCAGCTAGAAACGCAAACAAGCCGCTTGGCGTTGGCGCTGCTGGGAGGCTTCCGAGGCGATCGAATGCGGACTATGGGAGGGGGATGCGCATGCGAGGGAGAGGGAGCGCTCGATTCTGGGGACGTGGGAGGCGGGAGGTGGAAGATGCAGCGATGGGCCAGCTCCCATAGCGGCCAGCCAGCCTGTCTCTCGTCCGCACCGGCATGGCAGCCTCGCCTCCACCATCGCGACCCATCGCGACCCATCACCCCCTCACGCCCCCCCCATCACGCCCCCCATCACGCCCTGCACGCCCTCCGCACAGCCCCGTCTGCCGCACTGCGCTCGCCATGCAGTCTGCCGCTGGCCGGCGCGCCCTCTCCACGCTCGCCTCGAAGCTCCACCCGCCCGTGCCCCTCTCGCCGCAGGAGTCGAGGCAGCTGCTCACCCTCCTCACCGCCAGCTTCCGCAACCACCTGAACCGCGAACACCCCGTTGCCATTGTGCCCCCGCAAGGCGCCAGGGGCGATGCACGCGATGCGCAGAAGGGCTTCGAATCGTCCTACCGCTCCGCCCACGACCACATCGACGCCATCCTGTCCAATCCGCTGTTCTCGCGCCGCCCGAGCCGGCGGGCCTCGCAGGGCGGCGCCGTCCATGTGCTGAGGGACCCCCTGAACTGGTTCCTGGACCAGATCGCCATGGGGACCGCCGACGTCTCCAAGGCGGCCATGTGCTTGGATGCGGTGCAGGCGAATCGCGCCCCGGCCCGGCAGCGCAACGAGCCGAGTGGGATGCCGGCCACCGTGATTGCCGAATGGCTGCGGACGAGCGGGCTGGAGAACTCGAAGCAGTTCCTGGACCGCCTCGGCTCGTCGCGGGGCAGTCCCCGCCGCTCCATGAACACCTTGGTTCCCATGCTCATGGTGGCCGAGAGAAACACGGCGCCTCTGTGGCGGTGGTTCACGCGCTCCCCCGCGCTGCGCATCGAGGAGACCGGCTACAGCGCCGAGTCCGTAGCCTCCTTCCGACGGCAGCTTCTGAAGGACATGGCCTCGTGCGCATACACTTCCAGCCGAGACGACGCCCTGCTCGTCTTCCTGCGCGTTTTCCAGATGCACCAGAGAGGCGAGCACGACGTCCATCTGAGCATCATCCAACCGCTCGGCAGCAGCCTGGTCGGCCGGATCGAAAGAGATGCCCAAGCCACCGGCTCGACCGACGTTTACGAATCGTTCCTCGGCTCCTGTTCCGGCTGGCTGGCGCACTGGAGCCAGGCTGTGGAGGCGATGCTGTGGCTGCACCATCCTGTTCGAAAAGACCCGTACCCGGCCCTCGCCTTCATCCAAGACCCCAAGGGAGCCGCATGTCATGTACGAGGAAGCAAGAGCAGGAGACAGTTTTTGGTTCGTCTGTGCTTGGTGGCCGCGCAGGTGTTCCTTGACCAGGGAAAGTCCATGGAAGCACAGGTCGCTATGAATTTCACCCGGAAGCACTTTGCCGAGATTGTCCTGTCCAAGACGCCATCGGGAGACGCGACCGCCGCCAAACAGTCGAGAGTCGAGGAAGAGAGCCGCAATCTGGAGATACTGAATCGATTGCTGCCCACATGAGAGACGGCATATCGCAGACCACATCGTGGGCCGGAAACGGAAATGCACGACAATGGCACATCGGATAGGATCCCCGGCCTGCGCGAGCACATGGATGATGCGCATGTCGAGTGGTAGACCATTCGCCTTGGAAACCAGGAAAGCTTCGCCACTCCGGGAGGGAATGAGTTGGTGGTAGTCCAAGTCACTCGAGCCAAGCCTTCGCGCTTGGAGAACCCCAACATCGGAAGAGGCGGTATCGTGAAGAACTCGGTCTGCGGTGGTGAAGAAAAGCTATCATCTATTTTGGTATCTGTCTATATGCGAATCATGAATCGTGTTTGGCGGCTCCGTGCTCAGGCCAGCCCAAGATAGGCTAGGAAACAGGACAAAGTTGAGAAATGGAAACCGAAGACCTCGAACGCCATCCATGCCATCCTGTACCCTACCATACCATGCCATACCATACAGCCTCCCCCGTCTCCGATCCTTCACTCGATAGCAGACCCCGCGTTGCCGTGCAACACAGGGTTGATGCTGTCATCGAACTCGAACTTGAATCCCTCACCCAGCTCCTTCTTCATGGCCGTAGTCACAGCCTCCAGCACGTTCGTAAAGACACCAAAGCTCGCCGGGTTCTCCTTGTCGTTGCCCTCGCCCTGGTACACGCCCGTCCTCACGAGACAGGTGTTCCAGCCGTACATGTTGCCGCCGACGATGTCCGAAGCCGGGTTATCGCCAATCATGTACACGTTCGACGGCAACCTCTCGTCGTTGTGGATCTGCTCCATCCAGCTCGATATCACCTCGTCGGCGTACTTGTACGTCGCCAGCTCGGGCTTGCCGTAGACCACACGCTCGAGATCGACGCCCGAGAGGGCTTTGTACATGGCCTCGAGGCCGATGCGGAAGGTTCCCTGCGACATGCGGGGGATGGGGTGCTCGGTGGGGCACAGCATGTCGCCCTGGGAGAAGTAGATGGGAATCCGCTGCGCGACGGGGTCCTTGGCCACCGTGCCCAGCCGCCCGTTCTCGGAGCGGAGAAGGTCCATGATGATCTGCATGTCGGTGGCGTAGTCGCGGCTGTCGGAGAAGACCATGATGGCGTCGATGTTGGTCCGTGAAAAGTCCCGCGGCCGCGACGTGGCGCGCTCCTCGTCGGTGAAGACGCGGTAGGGGGCGACGGTGGGGTCCCAGGCCACGATGTCGTTGGGCACCACCACATCCTCGAACCCGTACTCTTCCGCGACCTCGCGGCACCTGTACCCCTCGCCGCCGACGACGAGGACGGTCTTGTAGTACTCGGCCAGGGCGCGCATGGGCGTGTGCGACTGGATGAACTGGTCGAGGGAGATGGGGTTGCGGAGGATCCGCGAGAGCTGCTCCACGCGGGGCTTCTCGGGCTTGCCCGAGCCGTTGGTGAGGAAGATGTGGGGGATCTTGATGCCGAGCTCGTTGTCGCCGTTCAGGATCTCCAGCACCCGTCGGCCCTCGGGAATCAGGCGATCGCCGTGGACGAGGACACCGTCGATGTCGAAGACGAAGGCCATGTCCTTTGCCTTCTTGACCGTCTCGGAGCTCAGGTCCTGCATCTGGGAGGCGAGGATGTCGCGGGAGGCCTGGATAGCCGGCATGCCAGGCCGTACCGGCTTTCCATCATTATCGACGTGGTGGACGGAGCTGAGACGGGATTGCCGCTTGGACTTGGGGATGGGGAGGGCGGTGCCGAAGGAGTTGCGTGAACCGCGGCGTTCCTTCATCGATGGGGAGAGGGAAAGGTTGTGCATGTAAGCCGAGGCGTCGGAGATGGAGGACCGCGTTGCGGGGATCTCGATGGTGCTGTTGCTGTTGTCGCCGTTTTGGTGGGCATCGCCGGGGATGGTGAGGGTGCTGCCGTGGCTTCCCACGGGGTGTTGCTTTGAGCTTTTCTTCTGGACACCGTTCGACTTTGGAGAGAGGGGCGCAGCTGAGACGCCAAAATCGGAATCTTCGAAAGCGGGCATGTTGAAAGACGGTGGAAATTGCGTTGTTGCTGTTGCTGAAAGAGAATGGGTATCTGAGAAGGCAAGTGAAGGCCTTTGTGCTCGGAGAACCTACGGATGAGAGTGCTGTCGCTGAATGCGAGATGGGGAATCAATTCATGGTCCTGGGAGTGCGGTATATATGGAATTTCTCACGTTCAAAACCCAGACTCCAGTTTTGTTCCCCTTTCCAACCACCCCGACCGTTTCGACATTCTGCCCACTCCCATCCAATGCACCCATCCCGTACCTCTCCGATCAGACCCCATAATCCTCCCTTTGCAATCTCTGAAGCCACAAACGAAGCCCCCAAAGCTCCACAACACCCGAGTACTATGACGCAGATTCACCGCCACGGGACGTTGGTCCACCCTGCTGTTCGGATCGTTGGCCGCACCTTCTCACATGCAATCATGCGTCTTATCAAGATACGGATCCAGACAAGGTAAACGTGCTGCCGGACCGCAGTTTTCGACGTTGGAAAAGTGGATATGCGATCCACGAGATTGATCATGACTCGCCACAGCCCTGTCCGCCGGACCCACAACCGGGCCGTGATCTGATCTGGCTGCCTTGAAAGGTGAGAAGGTATCTTCGACCGACGTGCCATCGTCGACCGACGATAAGCATCGCCCAGGACCATAAGCCGACATGAGCTGTGGTGAGCTCCGCGTTTGGTGGTGATGTACATTCGCAGTAGTTTATCGAAAAAAAGGGATGCCTTGACCGGAATCTTTCTCCATTTTTTTCTCGGCACCTCGGACGATCGTCCCTTCGACGTGTTGGACCTTTTCCTCCCAGGAGCGCGATTTATCATGCTTCGCGCGGATCATGCGGGTGGGATGAAGGGAGTGCTGGCGTCGAGGTTAGATTGAGGGAAAATGTGGATTTCCAGGGTCCACCCGGTGATGTCATCCATCAAGCGTAGGCCGACAGGATCGAGGCTGGATGAAACCGTTGGATGCCACCATATCGATGGTTTTCAGACCGTGTCTCCGGTGAAATGGGGACGCGACAAGGATGGCTCGGGACGGTGGGCAACGGCGGTGAAGTTTTTAAACAGGTACGGCCGTGGATGAACGACGAGCGCGATGGATGAACCCAACGAAGGATCGGTTGATAGATTCGCGTGTTTCAAGCCCGGCACTGCCCTTTATCTTACCCACCCTCTTGTCGAAACCTAGGTATCTAGCTGCTTTGTTGGCTGTATCACGACATTTCTCACCTGGATTGCATCGCCATCTCCTCCCTCCCTCCCTCCCAAATCAAGAACGTATTCGGCCAACAAGATGGGCAGCGCCGCACCTCTTGCCAACACGAAGACCTTCAAGCTGTCCAACGGCGTCGAGATCCCCGCCGTCGGATTTGGCACTTTCGCCAACGAAGGCGCCTCGGGCGAAACGTACGCTGCCGTAACACACGCCCTCAGAACCGGCTACCGCCATTTCGACTGCGCCTGGTTCTATCTGAATGAAGGTGAGGTGGGAGAAGCCATCCGCGACTTCCTCGCTGCCAATCCATCGGTCAAGCGCGCCGACATCTTCGTCTGCACAAAAGTATGGAACCACCTCCACGAGTCCGACGAAGTGAAGTGGAGCCTCCAGAATTCGCTGGAGAAATTGGGGTTGGAGTACATTGACCTCTTCCTCGTACACTGGCCCATTGCTGCGGAGAAGGACGACAAGCTTATGCCCAGGATCGGCGCCGATGGCAAGTACGTGATCAAGAAGGGTTTGACCGAGAACCCGGAGCCTACTTGGAGAGCCATGGAGGAGGTTTACCGCTCCGGCAAGGTCCGCGCAATCGGTGTTTCGAACTGGACAATCGAGGGCTTGCAGAAGCTTCTCAAGTTCGCGGAAGTCAAGCCGATGGTCAACCAGGTCGAAGTCCACCCCTTCCTCCCCAACACCGACCTTATCGAGTACTGCCAAAAGAACGATATCCTGATTGCTGCCTACTCGCCACTCGGATCTCAGGACCAGGTTCCCAGCACCGGAGAGAAGGTGCGCACGAACAAGGTGCTGAACGAAGTGGCCGACCGACGTGGCCACGATCTTGCGCAGGTGCTGCTTGCGTGGGGTCTGAGGCGGGGTTACGTTGTGCTGCCGAAGAGTTCCACGCCAAAGCGTATCGACAGCAACTGGCTGATCCCCGAGTTGAGCGATGAGGATTTCGAGGCTGTTCAGGGTGTGGCGAAGGGAAGGCACACACGCTTTGTTAACATGAAAGACACCTTCGGCTACGACGTGTGGGCGGATGAGGCCTGAGCGGGACTGGCCGTGAGCGTACGATATGTTACCAGCGGTGGAAGTCTGCCCATTTGTATGGCATTTTGGATGCTTCTTTTCTTGATGATACCAAAAGTTTTAAGTTGGAGTAGAGGTTCTGACCCGGCAGAACGGAGGATGCGAGGATGATTCTACGAGGGCATCCCTGATTGGTGCGTTTAGGGGGAAACAAGTGCAACCCTTGAGACCAAGGCCAGGCCGAATCCAATCTCCCCTCGAGTCAACCCCACACTTTTCTCGGTGAACTTCTCCCCTTCAGCCTCCATCTCCGTCATCACGCTCCCTCCTATTTCTGCACCAAAGAGCATGCGACCATGAGCCGCTATATATGCAATTCCCAAGAAGGAGCACCGATGCCACCGCCACGAGCGGGTCATTTACAGCACCAACTAGTCCGTCCCAAATAAATTGCCCTTGTTTGGAACCATGCCAACAACTACCGCATCCCCGCGTAGCGGCACTTTATACGGAGTATCTGATCACCAACCCGGCCACGTTAAGTCGACGGAACATCTAAACATGGATCCTTGGCTCTGGAAGATGAGAGGGCGGATATTTCCCTTCGCCCAGGGTCGACCAGAGTAGGCTGTAGAATGATATACTCTAGATATAGATATAGATAGGCAGGGTTGAGGACCCTTCTGTTGTGCTTTTGTTTCTCACCTCTTCAATCCCTCGTTTGCTTCTCGAGACTGCAAGATGCTTTCCATTTCAAGCCTTCTGCGCTTCGTCGGCTTCGTGGCCCTGGCCACCAGCTCCCCAACACACAACAAACGTGCAGCGAAAATCTACCTTGCGGGTGATTCGACCATGGCCAAAGCGGGCGGTGGCTCTGGAACCGACGGTACATCCGCCTACCTACCAGACATCCATCGTATAGTTCTCTGCTGATATAGGTTCCCAGGCTGGGGCAACTACTTCCCGTATTCCGCCAATCTCGCAGTCGTCAACAAAGCCATTGGCGGGCGCAGTGCTCGCTCCTTCACCGTCGAAGGTCGATTCGACGAGATCGTCAGTATGTGCAGTCGACTGATCAAAACAACTCGTTCATCGCGTCCTGACTTCGCTCGCAGACCTCGTCCAAGCCAACGACATAGTGATCATCGAGTTCGGCCACAACGACGGGGGCTCCCTCTCCTCCTCCGACAACGGCCGTACCGCCTGCCCCGGCGCTGGGTCCGAGACTTGCCAATCCGTCTACAACGGAGAAACCGTCACCGTGCTCACCTACCCAGCCTACCTCATCAACGCGGGCAAGAAGTTGGCAGCCAAAGGCGCCAAAGTCATCATCAGTTCGCCCACGCCCAACAATCCGTGGGAGGGCGGGTCATTTGCTTACACTCCGAGTCGCTTCACGACGTATTCCAAGAGCGCGGCTGCGAGTATTGGGTCCAATGCCATGTTTGTTGACCACGGACAATACACTGCGAACATCTTCAAGACCCTGGGCAAGACGAAGGTGGATGCTTTCTTCCCCAACGACCACACGCACACGAGTCCTGCGGGCGCGGACACCGTGTCGAAGGCTTTCGTCAAGGCGCTGCTCTGCGGTGGCGCTGGTTTCCTCAGCGGATCGATCAAGAACTCCACGAGCAGTGTTGAAGGCGCTTGTATCTGAGCGGAGTTGAGTTTTTGGGACGGGGAAGTGTATATATGTTGAAGTGGAAATGAAATTGTATGCATGCCAACATGCAACACGAATGTTCAATCATCACGACCACTTCGCCCATGTATGATCGCCCACTAACAAAAGATTCCCAACACCGAACTCGTAAGACGGTCTAAAAAGATATATACCCATTCACCTGCTTCTTTACTTGTCTATCCCAATCTCCCCCCTCAGGAACCTCTTCACCTTCTCCCCCCAAACAACCTGCCGTTTGTAAACAGCCATGCCCGGCACATTCCCCTCTCCCAACCCATCAATCGCAGCGGCCAACTCCTCTCCCACACCCTCATTCCTCAGCTCCTCGACCGGATATTGATACGTCTGAAACCCGAACACCACAGCCTTGGTCTCTGGCAGCCTATGCACCGTTTGTCGCTCACAGCGCATGACGGTTTGCCGGAGGTCGATCCCATCTCCATCCGTACCAGAAGCGGTACTGGAACCGTGGTTGGAGTGTTCCGATTCCGACATATGGTTCCCTTCGGTGGCGAAGAGCCGCGTGTCGGTTGTAATGCTCCAGTTGTGGCGCTTCACAATCTTGCCCACGGGCAGCGAGGCGAAGAAGCGATCCATGGATTTCTCGAGACGTTGCGCGTAGCCCGGCACCGGCGTATGGATGTCTGCCAGCTTCAAGCCCAACTTCCTCCTGGTGGAGAAGCCGCTCGGGAAGCACGTCACGAATCCCTCCAGCCTGTACTTTCCCCGGTCTTCGCCGGCATCCGCGTCTTGAATCGGCATGAGGAATAGGAACTCGTCGTCGATGTTCCCACCCAGTATTTGCAACGCTTCTTCGGTCGATGATGGGTGGAACGGAAGTGTCTCGTTCGTGACACGATTCAGTAGGCCGTTGTTTTGGACCGTGAAGACTGTTGGGAAACGGCGCGGGAGGTAGGCGGTGATGAGCCAGGTGTAGAGTTCGTAGACTGCAGGGGTGACAACGGGGTTCCATGCTACGACTTCGTCATGGTGGTCGCGGATCAGTTGGCGACGGAGCGCGATGCGGGAGGCGTATGTTTTGTCCATTGCTATCAGGTCGTTTACGGCTATGTTCTCGATTGCTGAGAGGATGTGTTGGTTCGAAGTTTGAGTTGCAGTGTGTAGAAGCGGTTGGATGTTGCGGAAATAAACGGAAGTTTTGGGGAAGAGGAACTACAGGAGAAGTAGGGCAGAGGGAAAGAAGTGAAGTTGAGGAGAAATGAGCTTACCCATGGTTAAATGATATTTCGTCTTAAACGGCCTCAGCTTGAGCGGCTCTTCATTCTGCAGATCCAAATCCTTCAATGCGTCGATTTGATAGTACGCCGCTTCCGAGAAATCCAGTTGTGGTTTATTCCCCAAGCTCTGGACGGAAGTGAGGGGTTGTGATGGACTCTTGCTCTGCAGCATCATCAGCTCGAGCCAAATCCCTACCACGATATCAGTGATAAGATGTTGGGAAGCCTAAAACTTACACCGATACGCTTCCACCAAATCAGCAGTCCTCTCCAAACTAATACCCCCATCCCCATCCCAGCAAACAGTGTTGCCCATGATTGCGGCGTTCCAAGATCAAAGAAGCGAAAGTCGAACATGGGGAATGATAGTGAACCTTCTTCCTACTGCTGGATGTGTTCGTACAGATTGAAACGAGGCTACAGGTGCTCATATACTGTGTACTGACCTCAAAAGTGTAGGATTTTGTATGCCGAATTGGCGTTTGGGACGTATACAACGTGTGCAGCGTCGTGGTATAAGTGGCATTGTATCGCATCGCATACCGTTTCTTATTCCAGTCTAGCGCCGCTTAGTGACGGCGCCAAACGCAGATAGAGAAAGTGAGAAACGGAGCTTTGAAGGTGTACCATTGAACACTCATATTGGTCTTGGTCTTGCGCAAGGCGTGAGAAGTAGCATGCATAAGCAAGTCTATCGGTATAGAATCTATAGCGATAGGGCGCCAGAAGTCTTCATCGCTATCAAGGTTTACATCCTGCTTTCATCCTCTGCCGTTCCGAAATCTAATTCGCTCCTAACAATCCGAAACGTATACGCAAGTTCGCTTGTTACACTATCCTCAGATGGACACTATACTGGCCCTATAAGCACGAGCGTAGTGCTCTCAGACCTGTAGAGAATCCGTAGGCGCGAAGAAGGCAATCGAAAGATGAAGCTGTACATTTGGTCAGTCTACCGACGAGGTAGGTGAGTCTGACGTATTCATAGAGCCACATATGCGTACCTCCTAACCGTCCCATCCAAATACTGCTGCCCCATTCCCACCAGGGGCCCCGGCTAGAAGCCCCTAATAATGCCCAAACGACCCGCCATGCAATCCCATACAAGCAGTCCGATCCTTTCATCCCCATGTCCACGCGTGACTCGAACGGTTCGCCCATGAGGCGCGGATCAATGTCGTGAGGCAAACCGGGTAAGCCGGCTCCCGTCGTGTGAACGCATGGCTTAGCATCACCAGCCAAATGCGCAAGGTGTGTAAACATATCATTGTTCGCTAAAACCTCGATTCATCTGCTGATGTATGCACCGTAGGGTCATCTTCCACCCGCTGCAGAGTCCTTCACTCAGTCGCCGAGTCCGTCTCTATGGTATGGTCTGCCTCCTCATAGATACTTCTCCATCGCGGGTCCAACGAACCCATCTTCAGATGACGACTGTTGTGTGTAGGGGGATTCGAAAGGCGCGCGAGGCTAAATTTCCGGCGGTGGCCGCTGGGCCTCTCGGTCAAGCTGGGGGCGCGAGGACGGGCTTTCCCACGGGCTCGTCCGCCGACGAAAGGTATTTCGTAGATTGCGGAACGAAAAACATAGAGGAGGAAATCGTAGATCATGAGGAAAACCCAGGGGCCGATTACGATGACGCCGAAGATGAACTACGCATCATTTCTTAGCTGAGGAAGTTGGCATGCAGATGAAAAGTGCTCACAAACAACCTGCCGACCCACGTCTCTATAAATGCATACTCGTCAGGAAGAATAGAAAGGAGACCCATGGTGGAAACGATCGCAATGGATGGTAGCGGGGAATCGGGCAAGAAGAGAAAGGTCGCATTGGTCCAGAGGTTGTGTCACATCACATGTGAAAGGGAGTGGGAGCGTGGCGCACAAAGTGGCTGGGGCGGCGATCCCAACACCACGAGGAAACCAAAACCCAACCACTGTCAGAGTGCCGTGCATAGTATACATGAAGAGTAACTCGGCAATGTATGTTCTCGACCCCACCCAATAGCGATGGCCGGCAGCTGTTTTCTCCGGTACTTCGTTCAGGCGGACCAACTGCAATAATGATTGTTTTATTCTGCTATTTCTTCAAGACTACAAAGTCCACGCACCGAAACTAATTCCAGCGTGGACTCAAGGACCAGGTCACAGCCCTGCCTACTTGATCGTGGAGCTCATTGATGGCCAACAACTTAACCAAGAACTGCTACTGTCGCTGGACCCTATGGCGCAGAAAATCATCGGCACGTTTACTCCAGTCGATTCCACCCAGAGGCGTGGAATCCTACTCGTGCCTCTACAACAAGCCCTGGTCTCCGTGGACTGCTTTCGTATTAGACGATGTATCCGCCATGATTGGCCCATATGAAACCTAACTGATATAGGATACGGTTTTTTCAGTTAGGGTCTGGAACCCGACACCGGAAACCGACATCCCCATCAGACAGTATTCCAGTTCCTTCTCATCCAAATGTTTCCGTGGTTGCTCTTCAAGTCATCCAAAACCGCATCCTTCCATCCCTTGAATGTATTTTGCTCGTCCAGCCCCGGTACTGTCGCCATATTGAGACAAATCTGTTGGAAAAAGCCTGGGATTTGTGACACATCCCGCTCACGGGTCTACATAGCGTCATACAGATGGCAGTGATGGGACGGAGTTTCTTTACAGGGGTGTACAGGTGTAGCGTTCAGAGTTGATGGTGATGGGATGTTTGGAAGGGTTAGAATCCAAGCAAGTAACGTTTCTTTGCGTTCCTTTATTCTATTTGCCGTAACCTATTCTGCACCGCAATTGAATAAAATATCTTGCTTCATATACCACTTGGCCTCACCTCGCTCAAGGCGACCACTTCACGTTTGAAACAGTTGTAAAGCCATGTTTGGGACAGTTACAAACTCATATCTGACGCAGTTACAAGCAAGTTGATGGTACTTTTGGCGGTGTATTTTACGTTGGATATGCCATTTTGAAACGAGGGCAACGCTTTCCAACAACTACCAGATGTAAAACCACAACGTACCAAGGCAGCGACAAGGCGGGAACACAACCAAGCTTATTGATCATTGGCGAAGTCTTCGGCCCAATGGAGAAGAAGCTCCCTCCCAACACAAATTGCGGCTGCCCCGCCCATTCCAATGTAGCACAGGCACGTGACGAAATCACAGCCCTAGCGTCATCGAGTCTTGCTCCTTTCACCTTCACCTTTGTCGTATCTACTCAACTATACACACAGCCCTTGGCAAGCTAGCAAGACCGCCATCCCGCTGTTTTATCATTCACATAGGGCTTGTTGTCCGGCAGCGCCCGCTCTCGCTTCGACTCAACGGCCACCAAAGAGCTGCTGCCTAGTCAGCCCTGGGTAACGGGAGGCCTCTGTAACGTCTTGAGCTGTACTACGTATACCTGGCATTTGAAGTCCCAGTCTTGCAGCTTCCGTTTTGTACCCTCCACCACCTGCATCGAGTTGCGCCTCCCCTGTCCGTCGCGTCGCCTCCCGTGCAGCTCCAACTTGAGCATAGCTTCCAATATGGACGACCTCAGCTTTCTCGCTCACGTGGCTACCGAGGACTCAACCGCGACCCTTATTGTATTACTACCCAATAACGACATCTCTCAGATCCACAATGTTTCGCCGTTTGCCATCCTAGAGAAGTGTCCTCTTCTCTATCACGCGTTCGAATTCGGCGCCAACAATGTCCGTCAGGCGAATATCGAAGCTTCTTCTTTTTCCACCGTCGTTTCGCTGCTTCGATATCTGTATACAGACGATTACCTTCCCCAAAATGAGCAGGGCTCCTTGATTAACCACGCCGAGGTCTTCAAGATCGCAGAGGACTACGATCTACCCGCACTTCAAGTCCTGGCCTACGTCAACTTCTCGCAGGGCACCGAGTACGCATGCTGCTTTGCTATTCCACCGTCCGACTTATGCCAGACGGTCCGTTTCGTCTACGAGCACCTTGCGAGCAACCAGCCGCGTCAAGAGCAGTCTCTCCTCGATACCCTGCTCCACTACTGTCTCTCCATGTTCGCATACCAGGAACTGGGCAAACGCCCCGACTTCCGACAAGTGATTTGGGATCTGCCTGCATTTCACAAGGATCTCTGCCGACAGAGTATGCAGCGCAACTTCGAGGACGATGGTAAGTCCCCACTCTCGTGTGGTTGGAAAGCTGGTACGAAGGAAGCAAAAGCTGTACCTATGAATGTAGCAACGTTTTGTGAAAATCTGCCGCCGTTTTGTACAATGCGAGAGTCCCACCGACGAGTGCTCGAATTGACCCACTTTCAGGTGCTTCGGATCTCGTATGCCTGCCTGTTTCCTACACCACTCCGCACCCCACGGCCGCCTTGGACAATCGCGTCCTGGGTGACTTTCAATACGAGCTACTGCGGGATCTAGAAGGCCCCTATGCCGATACGAACGGTACGCCCGAGGAAAACTCCGCAGGCATGAGGAAACAGGACACCAACGACCACCCCATGCTCGTACTGCGATTCAGAAACCCCGAGCAGATGCCCGCAGTGGTCGAACACGCACGTACGGAGAGTGAAGACGAATCGTCAAGCGACGAGAGTGGCTTCACGTTGGTCCACCGCCCAAAATTCGATGCCAACACTATTGCGGCGGTTGAATATCCTGGAAGCGTGCCTTCTAGTCCGGAGATGATATCGGCACCAAGCCCGCAGGAAGCAACTGCTTTTGGATCTTCGGTCGACGAGGAATGGGATTTCTGCTGATTGTATCCGGTCACCACCCAAGTAAGGGGTATAAACTTGGCAAAGCTTATTTGGAAGGGTGTCAATGTATGACGCGTTAGACGGCGAAGTTCAGTGTTTTGGATCCAGGCGCTGAAGTGCTCAGCGCAGTTTGTACCTGGAGGCATAATCGACACACATCCTACACTGTTGTGTTACCGGGACTGGCGTTCAATAGTAGGCATGGAGGAGCTTTGGTGGCTCCAGGATCAACGGTATAGCACGGCGTTCACGGTTGGGCAGGCAGACTCTCGCACATGAAACTACGACTTGATACGGGTATAACAGTGCTGTTCAGAGGGTCAACTGGAGGGGTCAATTGACTACGAGGTAGACGGCGCCCACTTGGGCGGTATACTGTCTGGTGCACAATGTGGAGCGCATGACCAAACATGCCCTACTCAAAAAATGTTGGTCTGCTTCGTTCGTTTCTCCTGTGACATTGATGTGGCAGTATCTTATACTCGTACGTTCAACTGACTAGTACATAAGTAGCGGAATATTTCCCAACGCTCTTTCTCCGAGATTGATGTCATTTTGTTTCGAGATGATAAAGTATATATCGGTAGAAAACCCACGTATTCGGTTCCTTAGAAAGGAGAGACAAACCGACTAGTAAGTAAACAAGCTATAGATCTAAACTGGAACAAGGAAAAATTCCTACCCACAGAGTTAATTAGACTGTGCTCAATACAATTTTTTTTTCCACATTACTCAGGCTCCAGACCATCATCAACATCACAACCAGTGCTTCGAGCAAAACTCTTCGTCTCGAGAAGCTTACCCATCTCCACTCGACATTTCAACAGATGCAACCGAAGCCGCAACGTCTCTTTCCAGAACCAAAAATAAATAAATAAATAAATAAATAAATACCAGCTAGCAAAAAAACAGGGCTCCTACTTTTCTCGAAATTATTCCCCCCCCTCTCTCTGTGCAATCTTTCCTCATCTTCCATGTACATCTGCCTGCCTAGCGCAATGACATCGACTCGTCTTGTGCATTGACAAAATGGGAGTCTCTACTCCTCCACTTCTTGCGTTCGATCGACGGGCAGATTGCGGATCGGCGCGCGATTGGCTTCGTAGCGACGCGCACGGAGAGCCTTCTTAGCTCATGGACGGGACGAAGATGCGAGTGTATGCATGGTGGACCACAGAACGGATAACTTGAGGAAGGCGCAGGGGGTAGATGGTGGTGGATGTGTTGATCAAGACGAGGAGGGAGAAAGTATGGTACATTGTAATGGTAGTACCCAATGGTGTTGCTTCTTCCGAAGAGTCTGGATCCTGACCGTAACTAGGTCGGCAATCGTGGCATCTACCTATGGCGTACAATTAGGACGCCAAACCCAAGCAGATTCGCATACGGTTCCCAAACGCCATACCTATTATTGTAGATTCACAATGGTATCATTCCCGATCCAAACGCCTCAAGCCCTTGGGTCTGTCCCAGTCCATCCTTCTTCGATCGTGGCCCCACCGTCTTCGAAGCTCCCTCACTTCTTCCCAATGCTAAAGCCCCTCGTCATGTAATCCGCGCTATTCTTGCTATCCGGCACCACACTCCCTTTCGAGAACAAACTCTTCACATTCTCATTCTGCCCCAACTTCCGCCTCTTGTTCCTCTCTTCCTGCTCCTCCAGCACTTTCTTCGTCAGGTACGCCGTCGATGCATGGTTGATGCCATTGCTTGTTGGCGCAGCCTGCTTCTCCCGTGCCCTCTTCTCCTTCTTCTCGGCCTTCTTGTCGTCTTCCGAGGAAATCGGTTTGACGGTAGCGTCGCCATTCGTCTCCTTCTCAGCACCCTTCTTCCTCTTCTTGCTCCCAGGCGCTTTCTTGAGCGCATGGGTAAGCCCCTTTTCCTGCAGCGTCTTTATGCGAAGAGAGAGGCGGGCGATGTCCGTCGGTGCGGTGGGTAGGATTGGGATGACGTCGTTTTCGGCGTAGTGTTCGTTGCACTATATCTCCATGTGAGCCTTTCCGTCCCCTGTTTTTTCGCCCGACCTCGAGCTTGGGACCCAAAACCTACCTGAACACATATCCTCTCCGTGACCTCTCGGACGATATTCCCCGCAAAGGCATGCCCGCATGGCACCAGATACACCGCCTTGGCCGTATATCCCATCTCGACCCGCGTAATCGGACAGACCCACCTCTCCTTCCTGCCACCCCCACTCCCTTTCTCTCCCTCCTCCACCTCGAATTTCACCTCGACGACATCCTTCAACCCCTTCACCCTGCCCTGGACAACCTCGACCTGCTCCTTCGTCCGTCCCTCCTCACCGCTCAAGAGGAACTCAATCACCGAGTCCTTGTTGTACAGGGTGCCCGCGGCATCGGAAACTACCGGTGTAGCGAGCGGCTTCGAGGACAGAGGGCAGTGGTTCCAGGCGTGGTCTTGGGACTCTTGCTGTGTTTCTTTTATCTGTGCGGCGGTAGGCGCTCTTGCGGCTTCCTTGACGAGTTCACGGCGTTTGGGGATGGAACCACCGTCATTACCCATGGCGTGTGTTGAAGTTGTAGGTGAGGTGGGTGGGGTTGGTGGGGTGCAACTGCAGTGGTTGCGGGAAATGAGTGGTGGCGGAGGTTTTGCGGCGAGCTGGTCGGAGGTCTTGGCGTTGGGAAATGCCAATATGGAAACATAACCAGCTGACAGCTCAATACGTTCGGGATTTCGGGGGTTTTTGTATTTTTTTTGGTTGGAAAAGCAGATCACCTCGTATACATCTTGCTCTATGCTATAGTACAGTGCCCCTTGTGCTACACGGCCCTTTTTGCCCACCTGTATGTATATCGTCTCGCAGAAGCAACGCCAGAAATGCTATACAATGTGTTGATACAGATTCGTACATGAACGCTCCATCAAGTCTTGCTCAATCATCGCCCCGCAACTTTGAAAACCAAGGCCGCCTTTCCCCCTCAGGCTTCGCCTTGCGCGTCCTCCAGCCACCCGAGCTTCCAAAACCCCCACTCCCCTTCTCATCCCTCTCCCCGCGATCACTTCTCCTCTCCCCTCGGATTTCACGGCCTTCTTGACCCTCTGCGTTTTCGTTCGACGGCTCCGCTTTGTCGCTGAGCGTGTCATTCTCCACCCCCCGCTTCTCTCCCTGCTCCCGACCCTTGTACTTAACCCTTCCAATGAACGCCGACAATCTCGCTCTCTCTGCCTTGAACGGCGGTTTTTTCTCCTCAGCAAGGAGATCTGAAAACAAAAGTCTATCGTACACAGCATAGATCTTGCCCAAAGATTGAACAGCGTCTTGACGTTCCGGACCGGTCAGGTATGTGGCTCCCTTTCCTCCCCTTCTATCTTCGCCACCGATACCAAGCTGCATGCGGATGTTTTTGACGATGGGCTGGAGTCGTGTAAGTGCGTCGATGAGGTCTTCGCCTTTGGCCAAGGGGAACGCGAGTGCGAGTTCGGCGTACATGCCCACGGCTTTGGGATCTGCGTCTGGGAGAGACGAGGACATGATGTCGAGGATTTTGCTCGCGTTTTTGAGCGAATTGTGGTTGTTCTTGTCGCGTACGCAGGTACTCATGGCTATTCTGAAGGTGCCGGGTTTGGGGACGTGGCCATTTTCGACAAAATCTTCCTGAAGGGATCGAGCGGCAGCCGCAGAAGCGCGGTTTTGCCTCATCACGCGGAGACGCATGTGCAGGTTGTTCACGTCCGGGATGACTCTGTATGTTGTTGGGTCGGTGATGATGTCCCAATACTCCTCGGCAGCTTTCCTGGCCACAATCTTCTGGCACGCTTCTTGGAGGATGGATAGCGTGTTGTTGCCCGGCTCTGCGTATGTGAGCGGACTGGATTTTCCCCTTGTCTTTGGGGTCAAGGCGAGAAACTCATCACCACGCTGAGGAGGCTGATCAGGCCCCAGATGATCGTCGTCGATTCTGTACTCGTCTGGAGCGTGTGGTGCTCGCAGGCGCGGCAGATCAGCGTCCTCACGAGCTTTGCTTCCGAGTCGTGGTACCAGACGGGGGATGTCCATCGTCTGTTCCACCAGAGAAAGTACATCATCCCAGTCGCGAGGCCGACTTCCAATGAGCAGGATTCGACCCATGGCGCACACCAGCTCCTCTTCAATCACCAGGTCCGCATTCCTCCATTTCTTGATAATCTCCTCCCATATTCGCCTTCCGTCTGCAACTCCGCGTTCTCGCCTTGCCGCGATTTCCAGTTCATTCTCATCTTTGGGTACATCGACAATCAAGCTCTGCCTAATCGCGTTGAGAATGGTGGTATACGTGATGGCATTTGCCGCAGCGGGCCCCGACTCCGGTATCCTCGCCACAATCCCCCAGAGCGAGTCCATATCCAGCGCTCTGGCACATACGCGCAGAACTGCATTTGTGTGTATGATGCCAGGTTGCACTCGAGAGTTCGGTGCGGACATGGAGTGGTAGATGGCGATGGCTCTGCTCAGAGCTCCCGATTGATGCGCGTTGACGGACAAGCCTCGCAGCAGGATGGTATAGGTGTAGGTATCGGGAAACTGGGCGCGCTTCTTCATCTGCAAGGGATTAGCACCCTACTCCATCTCCCCCACCCAAAAAAAAAGCCCAGGTCACGGAACCAACCTCGTTGTACATCTTCAAAGCGTCGTTGACCCTCTCCTTTGCCAGATAATGATCAATGATATGGTTCCAGCTGACGGTGCACTGCATCGAATGACTGGCCATGCGCACCAACTGCACCACCTCCTTGTCTTTGCCCTTGAACAGCTCCCTTCTCACAAAGCCCGCCACCTCCAACGGATCCCTCAGATATTGCAGCTCTCTCTTCCGCGCATTCCACTCGGCGGCCGGTATCCTCGGGTCGCGTTTGCCCAGCCACATGTCCCCAGGCGTCACCTCCTTTCCTGCCCCCGCTCCATCACCGGGGTGTCTCTTGAGTGCAGCCCTCGCCTGCTTGTTCTGATCCAGCGCCTGTGCCGACCGCTTCCATGGCTCCTTGCCCGACCTCGAGATCTTCTCCACTTTGGCGAGGATTATGGGGGAGTGATTGATCTTGCGGACGGTTGTGGTTGGGGCGCTCAGAAAGCGCTGCTGGGTGACGAGGGTGGAGACGGCATTGCGACGGACGGGCGGCGATGTGAATGTGGATGGCTCGGCTGCTCGTGTGCGTCGCCAGAGACAGGCGCGGCAGCTGAGCATCAGGAGGCGTGGAAGAAGGATTTCTTGGATTGATGTGAGGGTATGGGGGAGGGTATGGGGGAGGGTTGGAAAAAAAAGGTCCGGCCCAGCCCAGTCTCGGCAGAGGTACCTAGGCTTCACCGGCCCGTAGCCATGCCGAAGATTTCGGGAACAAGACTTCAACACCGCCAGACGTCAACCCATCCGGGCAGGCTGCCGACGGATGTATACACATGGTAGTGCACACGACCATCTCCACGCCGTCTCCAGCGGCCAGCGGCCAGGGGGAAACCAACCCCACGCTTCCGTCCGCAGTGCGCCGCCGTCCACCATGAGGATCCGTCGACGCCGACCCCAAGGCTTGAAAGACCAAGATGCACCGGGCTGCCGGGAATCGGGCAGCGGACTAGCCCCCCCGTTGCGGCGGAAGATTTGCCTCTACTGTATGTACACCAGACCAGGAGTTGAGATGTGCCAGGCCAGTACCGTGCGGGTCTAGCAGCGCTGGCTACGCCGCTAGCACGCAGTAAGTCATCCTCCGGCCAGCGTGGCGGGTCGTCGTACACGACCGTTCCGTGAGACTGGTTCTGTGCAGGCGAGACGCATGAAATGGGCTCTGGTCGATCATGGCTTTTGGCCGTTTGGATTTGGTTTTCCAGGCCGGCCAGAGGTTGCACCACGTGCATGTACCATACGTACCGGCATGCCGTAGCACTGGCAAACGGGCATCTCCTCGCTGCTGTCCGAGGTCGCGCGAGAACGAGTGCACTGCATAGTACATACATGGCAGTATAGTACCCTCTCCCCAAACAAATCGGCTTACCGGCTGAACCCATGCTGTGTAACACACCGGTCCGCCGTCCACGCTTTTGCCTGGGCAGGCTACCCACGCCCAGGTGCCGAAGCTGCTAGTTTCCGCCGTCAGATCGCCTCGTTCTGCTTGCCTGTCACGTTCGCTTCCCTCGAGCCCTGTAGGCTGTCCAGCGTTCCGGTTTCGAATCGTCCTAGGACAGTTGCAGCCAAAGCGCCGTCGTAGACCAGCAGCCGATGTCAAACCGTCCATCTGAGGTGATGAGCCGCTAGACGTCGATCCCGCAGCGTCCCAACCCCAGATCTTAGGCCAACGCCTGTATCAGATGCAACCTCAAAATCGCCATGTTTCTGCATATGCAGACTGGCAAAGACGGACGACGCTCGGGGAGAAGAATCCAGCGGGCGGTCCTGGCCGGCGAGGAAGACGGAATGACCAGAGGGGAAGCAAGGACATGAATCGTCGCGCAGGCATCTACGCGCTCTCGCGACGAAAAAGAAGGACGCCGTCACCCAATCCAATCGCAGATCCCCACGACCCGCTCCTCGTTCCACATCGTGAGGTTGTTGTTGTCCTGCATGCATGCCTGCCCGCTGGCCTATTTCCGGTCAGACGTCCGACTCCCTTGGATTCACATCATCTATTCACCGCCCGGCCAGGTCTCGTTGCCCGGCACTTTGTGGAAAGCCCAATCCCCGAGCCGCATCCCTACACCGAGCATTTTTATTGGCCGCGCTCGGCGAAATTCCGCAGAGCATCCTCGTCCCCGAGCACAATATCAAATGTCGTCGTCGTCTTCGAGACGTGCGCATCAGGATTCCATCCCGTCCGGTAGGATTCCATCCCGTCCGGTACGTGCTGTGGGGAGCGGAAACGAACCTCAAGCTTGAGGCGTGTGCAAGGAAATGTGCCACCGCCGAGCTGCATGTCCAACCGAAGCGTACGCAAAGGATCCATGCATCCTCCCCCCCCCCCCTGATCGATGATGCAACCGGCGATCAGGCAGGTGAGCATGGCCAAAGCGAGGCCAAGGCGATGAGAGAAAAAAAAACGGTGATGTCGAAGACGTGCGTGTGCATACGACGCGGCGCCGTCCTCATATGGCTGCTGCCCTGGGCGCATGATGACATGCCCTTGTTCACACCCCAACTCGATAGATACCTTCCCATTTCATCAAGCTCTCACACCGAAAGTTCCCCCGAGCGGTGCTTCAAGGGAGCATGGGCTGTGCGATACCACGATCCATTCCATCGCGATCTAGACTGACTGCATCTCTTGTAGAGACGCTGATCGGATGCACCTGCACACATGTTCAACATGTGTAGTTGCCCTGGAAGCTAAGCAGCCACAATGCACACCGTTCGCAGGACAAGGACGGCATCTGGCACGTATGTGTTCTGCAAACCTTTCTCACTCCACAATCGTTTCCATGATCGGTGAACATCGTGCATCGCAACGCGCACCTCGTTTTTTTTTTTTTGCCCATGTAGTAAGCCATGTAAGACCGACTATCTGTGTGGTAAAGGAGATTCCAAGGTAACCACTCGCTTGGCCATCCATCGTTCCACGTTGCCATGCGGCGTGTCCGCATCATTCGCTGAATCAACGAGGAAGCAAAATGTGATGGAGGAATCATCACGTCGTACCCAAAGCTCCAAAGTGGCAGGTCGATGCGAGGTGACATGTGTAGAATACAGGTGCACAGAGTTCCGCCATCAACCAGAATATATTACTTATTGCTACTGTGCAGTGCCGGCGAGTAACAAGACAGTGAATGTTTGCGTATGTGTGCATGTGTGCAGCTGTCCATGGCGCGTGCGTCCATCTACCACACAAAAGCAGACAACATGTGCGATTCGGTTCCGAGGCAGATGGAAGAAGAGGGAGCAAAGTAGCATGCAATTGTTTCAGAGTAGGAACGCGCCATTTTGCCATTTTGCACACAATGCATCGTGTCTAGGAGCCAGAGCCTCCATAGAAAGGGAATCAAAAGGGTGGTAGTAAAAAGAAAGAAAAGGGGAAAACAACAGCAAGGGCACAGAGAGCTCTGAACGCAAGCAAAGGCGACTCGGGCCATGCACGCCCAAGACAACGGTATCTTTTGCTCACCAGTCCCGCCCACCCCACCCCCCATGCAGAGTCGTCCGTGACCGAATCGCCCCAAGGAGATGAGGAAATAGTTCTCATGTCGCCGTTCCAAAACATCGCCTTTCCGGGATACCGTGAACACCGCGAAGAAACATACAGCCGCCGCCGGTTGAAAATGCAGGTCGAAACTGAGCTAAAGATGCCTGAACCCTGGCCTATGCTACCTTGACAGTGATGCAGAGATCCTCCATAGGAAAAGTCGGTGGGAGTGAGAGCTTTCTGGGCGAGACAAATAGGGGGTGGACTTTTGATGCATTCATGGATAGAAGGTGTCTGAGCTCGCATCTGCTACTGAAACTTCAGCCTGTCGTGCTGTGACAGCAGAATCGTTCTGCCATGAGGTGAAACTAATGACCTTGCTGATACATTTGCGGGTTTGAGCCGTAGGGCGACTGCGGGTAACTGCTGTTGTTACTATTCGGGCTGCTGTAAGTGTTGCTTGTGGGGGTGGTATACTGAGCCATGCCCTCTGCAAGCCCTGGGCTTTGCGTCCCGTACTGAGGACCCGAGGTGTTGCCCGAGGCAGCCGGTTGATAGCCTATCGGAGGGAGTTGGGGATGACCAGGCGCTTGCCCAGGCACGCCGACCGCTTGTCGCATCTGGCCATATACAGGAGCTTCGGCACCGTTCTCGTGAGCGGCGCGATTTTGTTCAGCAGCAGCTCGGTGTCGGTCCTCCTCGGCCTTCCGTGCAGCATCCTCCTCCTTCTTCTTCGCTTTCCATTCTTTACGGATTTCTTTGAATTCTGGTGGAGGTCAAGTTAGCGCTCTATAACATGAATACTAAGAGGCATGCCAAGATGGCAAGGCAAGGGTTGTCGGTGCTAGCTTCCGTCGTCTGAGGCTATCCACCCCAGTGGGAGCACCATGAAATAGGCGCAGCACCAACACCAATCTTGTATGCTAGCCTAGCGCGGTTCCTTCGCATGAACTGGCACTTGACGCGATTTTATGCGGAACAACTAGAATGAACGTACCTTCCGGCGTACGCTTCGCGCCGTGCGATTGCATCGTGACGTGCGCGTTCAAATGGTTCAACGTGCCATACGCCTTTTCACAGCCGTTCCAGCCGCATTTGTACATGCGCTCGATTTCTTCATAGCGTCGTCGCGGCCTCTTGTGTTGCTGCGCGCCAGGAATTGGGACAAACGAGTAGACTGTGGACAACGGATGGCCGCCCTGTGGAGACGTGTCAGTTTCGCGTCATGGAAGCATGGACAGTAATAAAAGCATGTAGTTGTGGGCGCATAGGTTCGCTCACGTAGAAAACGCGTCCAGGCGTGTGTGGGGATCCACCTACCGTCGGAGGGCGTTGAATCGGCGACACCATGGCGGGCGCAGGCGGTCCGGATGTTGAAGGATGGCCGTAATGCACTCCCGGTTGGGGATATTGCCCAGCCCACTCTGGTCGCGAGGCATACATTGGAGTGTGCGGCTGGCCAGGATAGTGTTGCATATCGTGGTGCGGAGTGTAGGGCGAATACTGCTGGTGCTGGGGATATGTCGGGCTCGTAGCTGCGGCGATTGATGGATCTATGGGGACATCGCTGTCAGACTTGAGTTCGGATTGCTGATGGTCATGATTTGAGCCATCGTGAAGTGGTAGTGACGGACTCTGTGGTTGCGCCATACCTCCAGCTGCTGCTGCTTGAGCGCCGGGTTGGTACGAACGTTGAATGTACTCCGGAAATGACCCTGATCGGGCAGACGAGGGATTGATCGCGTACTCGGAGGTCGGGGTGGCAGAGGCAGAGTAGTTTTGAGCTCGCGGATCTTGTCCTTGAGGGTATTGCGCAGCAGATGCTTGATCTGCAGAGGAGTCCTCAGAAGCCGTCTTGCGGAAGGTTGGGTAGGGCTGTTGCAAACCTGACTGCGAGTACTCGGATTGTCGACTGTCCATAGACTGTGGTGCGTAGTGCTTCAGAGCTTCAGTTGCACGTCAACTCAAGGAAGCTTAGGTTGGTTGCGCGCTGTCGAGGAAGGAGAATGGTCGTAGAGATATTGCCGGTTTGTCAACCGTCGCAGGATGATTTGCCGCGGACACAAAAAGACAGGAAGCTAGGACGCCGACACAAGACGGAGGCGACCAAGGATGCAGCACAGGCAGAGGACCGGAGGATGGCAACGTCGACAGGATGCGATAGCGTGGACCTTAAACGCGGATGATTTGCAGACGGTCTGTTTTCCAGCGCACCCAGGTGGAGGGACAAGCGGTTCGGCAGATTTACGCCAGTCGAGATAACGCACGGAAGACACAAGCTCGAGGCCAACCGGACAGTGGCGGCGCAGGACTAGTGAGAGTGGAGAAGACTTGGGGCCTCTCGAATCGCGGAGAGGCTGGCGCAGGACAAGTGAAGTGGGACACAGCGGTAGCACGAGTAGTGCTAGCGGTGAGTGAGCTCGCGCTGGGCAGGCCTTGACTAGATGGCAAGGGCGTGCGGACTGCAGCTAGCAGAAGCGCGGTCAAGGTAACTTATTTGGGGAGAGCGGTGGTGTGGAAATAAGTGGCACCAATGGAGTCGGAAGGAGGGGGTTCGCCGCTTTGCCCAAGCTGACTTAGCACACTCTATGAAGTAATCTGGTGCCGAGACCCACGGTACGTGCAGACCTGACGACGACGGCGGCGGACGACGGACGACAGCAAGTGTTGACCAGGGATCAGGATGCTGCAATCGGGTGAAGCGAGCCGTGCTGATGGGAGCGCCGTGCTGTTTCTGGGAACGCGCTAGTTGGGCGGCCTAAACGCAGATAGCCTGGCGTTGAGATAGGGCCGGCGTGTGAGACAGCACGTCGATGGCAGCTTTCGCGGGGGTGACGATGGGCGGGCTATGGTAGGCCTGCACTAGAGGCAACGTCGATGTGGTGCGCAGGAGGCCGCAGAATCGGCTGCTGGGCTTTTTTTTTCTGGGGGGGGGGGGGAGGGGGGGGCAGTGAACAAGTCGGCCCGTTGTCGGTGTAGTGGGTTTTAGGTTTCACGCTTTCCACTTGCTGTGCTCTGCGCTTCCCTGCACTCTTGCTGCTCAATTGCTCAGGTGCGCCGAGGTGCCAAATGCTGATTAGCCCTTGGTGCAGCCGCTTTTCCGCTCGAGGGTTGAAACGGGGTTCACAGAACGCTCGCGACAACCTGCTTCGCGCGGATTGGGGGAGGGGATGGGGGGGAGTAGACGACGCGCTGGGCGGGCGGAAAGCCTGCGTTGTGCGGTGTTGGGACGCTGCTCTGTCGGGGGGGGGGGGGGGGTTGGTGTGGGGGGGTCTGATGGGGGTGCGGCTGCGGCTGGCGGGGCGGGTGGCTGTGGCTGTCGCTGTTGCTGTTGCTGTTGCTGTTGCTGTTGCAATTGCTGCTGGCGGGTCACACGTGTGCACGGCAACGCGTCTGGCTGATATGCGGTGTTGGCGAGGGGGAGGTTGTGGTGAGGTTGCTACAGACCAGTAAGTTAGTGCTGCTAGGCGATGGAATCTCGAGGGTGTGTGATGGAAGAGATTCGCGATGTAGCCTAGCGACACAGTTGGGAAGGCGCGAGTTTGGTTGGGGGTGGGGGGTGGCGAGGGAGAGGAAAAAAAAGCTGGCTAGTGCCGGCCGAGGCAAAATAGAGAGGCCTGCACGGCGGCATCACGTGCGGACTAAGCGCTTGCGCACGCTCAGCCCTGCTCACATAGCTGAGGCGTCCCAATTCACCGTCACTAGGTGCCTGCCAGGTGCCAGCTGCCGTCACCCACGCATGCTGTCCGGCGCCGCAGCAGACCTGGCTTGATCGATCAGAGACATGCGGCTGTCGTGGTGATCTTGATGATGAGGCTGATGGCTAGCCTCCCACTAGATTGAACATGGCATGGCCGCCAGGCTAAGATGCCGCTTGGGAAGGCGCGACCAGAGCGTAAACACACGTCGAATTGCTCCTGCCCTTCTTCCTCTCACCTTACCTCACCACCACCACCGCCGCCACTACCACTACCACTACCACCACCACCACCACCACCAGACCGCACAACATCGCGCAACACCGCGCACAGAGACGTCTTCTGTGTCTGCGTCTGCGTCTGCGCCTGCCTCTGTCTCCGCCTCTGTTTCTGCGTCCGCCTCCGCCCGTGGGCGCACGTCGCAGGCTTGGCCGGAGATGGGACGCTTCCGAGCATCATGCGCGCTGATGTTTATTGGAGACGGCACAAACGACGAAAGCGGGACCGACTCGGGGCGGATGCTCCGACCGAGCCAACACCACCGCCTGGAGCCCCTGTGCGGCTGCGAATCTGCGAAAGCCTGACTCCAGCGCTGCCGTCGCGCGTGCGAGAAAGTGCAATTCCCTCCGTTCTGTTTCCATAGTAGCCCGGTTCTGCCATGATCTGCTCCCTCCCGTTCGTTCAGTTCGGCGCGTGGAAGCCAGACTTGACCGGATCCTCCACCCCTTCACCGCCTCATCAGCCCTTTTCATGTGCATGCAAGAATAGGTCCTGAGTCGGTCACTGACACGACGCGCCCTCGCCGCGCTTGCCCGCATGTCTTCGCCCGCTATTCCCTGTCCCGCTTATCATCCATCTTGCCTATTCCAGCTTGGCGCGATTTGCACGTTCAAAATCGCTCATGGCTTGTTCCGCTCTAAACGGTGGTATAACACGCACAATTATTGCGACGGGATGATCAGCTTCACATAGATGGATTGCCGTGGCCTACTGGCCTCATCACCTGCGCCTCGCAACGCTGCAGTTGCTTTTGGATCATTCATGGAAATGAGTCGAGGACTCTCGCTGCTACCGGGTTGTGAAAAGCGGGTCATCCCGTCTCTCGTGTTCTCGTTGCTGCATCCTCCAACCGCATCGTGAAATGTAGCATTGTCCGTTCATGGCTCCTCTGTGTCTGATTTGCTCGGCGCGCTGCACCCGGATCCAATGACTCCGGCCAGCGACACCACAGCTCAGCCGCCAAACCGTGGCTCGTCGTGGCATCCACTGCAAAACATCCTTGCCGTGGGCAGGAGGATGCCTGTGGAATATTGGATCGTCGGTTCTGGGTGTTGTTTCCTCGGAACGGCCTCAAGGCGCACGCCGATTTGAGTTCTTGCAAAGCCTGGTGACTGACAGTCCCAGTCGTCCCAGCACCGGAAACCAGCTGCTCCGAATCTCGAACCTTATCCTGACCTCGGGAGAACCCTCTTCTTCTTCTTCTACATAGTACGCCCGCTCTGGGCAAGTCGATTCCAAAATGCACGGCCCTCCGGCTTGATATGGGGGCCAGTGATTGGGTGTTCTGGGCTCGATACCGATCTGAGCCAGGATGGGCAACACGATGCCGCTACTGCTATGACGAAGTGTGCGCGGTCGAACGGGTACGGGAGAGCTTGAATCGCTCCCATTGTAGCACAGCGCGGGTTACCAATTCACAGGAACCGCTACTCTAGTCTTTCAACGTTGTGTATCGCATTGATGGCGATTTGACATGCAGCTCTGCCATCGTCGTTGAAACCAGAAGTCGACTTCTGCTCGTTCATCGACCCGACATGCGTATTTGCATAATGTGCTCAAACTTTGCGCTGCCACTTCTCAGCTTCGCCGCAAGCGTGGACGACAATTGCCGGCAACACACACAGTACGTACAGGGAAACTCACAGGATGCACCGCTCCGCCTCGTCCAGCATGTGAAGACCCTTCCACCTCGTCTTACCATGTACAGGCTATGAAGGCCAACATTAGCAGCACCACTGCAGTCGCAACAGCGTTCTTCCAGGAACGCGTCTGCATTACGGAGGCAAATTCGACCCCGGTCCCAAGTCTAAAGTCGCCCGTGGCGTGAGTGGGTCTTGTGGCTTCGGCATTACTCTGATCAATAATCTGGCCGAGGATCCCTCACGTGGTGAGATCGCACATGCAGCAAGGTTCCGTCCTGCACGCCGCCGTCAGCGTTCTTGCTTTCACCTCAACCATGTTGCCGGAGAAGCGGCGTTTCCTTTCGTAGCCTGCGATCAGTTCAGATACCGACCAGTCTACATAGAGGCCTTGTTTCGGAGGAATACTGCCTCTGCCCAGCGTTACCATCATACATCTTCCGATGGATGGATTTTTTTCTTCAGCCACAGCGTCGATGACAGGTGTCGTCGCATGTGTGCAGCCGCGCAAGGCTCCAATCCTACGCCAATGACCTTCCCCTTGCAACGAGTTCGCTGACGACGACAATCTGCAGGAACCTCTCTCAATCTCACCACCTGACGAGGATTTTGTACGATTCAGTACGAACCGCAACGAATAACCCCACGGCAGACGGCACAATTTTCCTCCACTAGAACTCAGCTAGAAGCCTGAGACATGAGGTAGTCGGAGATCATACGTGATATCCCTCATCTTAATTATGTTTGCCCGCTGCTCGCGACTCGAAGCGAGAGACAGTGTTCGCTCCGCGGCATCAAACCATTCTGGCATCAGTCAAGGAGGCAGGGTGCAGGTGCGTTTGAAGAACGAGCCGACAGTCGCTGTTCGGAGAAGGAACGTTAATCGCGAAGAAGCGCATGGTATGTTGTTGTATGCACGTTCACGTTTCTCAACGCCGACTTTCCTTAGCCTAGGCGACAAGACTTCGATGGAATCCTACACTACAAACAAGCGGGTCTCGTACTCGCCTTGCAATCCCAATCCTCATATCCGACAACAGTCCTTTACTTTCCGCAATTCCGACTGACGTTTTATTTCCGCTTCGCACAAGGACATAACATCCCTTTATGAACATACCCATGTGCGACGTCAAATCATCTTCGGTGACGACCAAACGATGAGTGCGTACGAGATTGTCAACATCTCAGCATCGTACCAGCTTCCAGCCGTCAATACGACAATTCACTCTCCGCAACAGCAATTTGCCAAGCGCCGTAGAATTGCCGATGGCTTCACTGGGACCAGGGATCATGCGTGCTCGTCTGGACTCCACAGGTGCAAGATCCTAACCTCTTTTGCCACCCTTGACCTCATCTCATCGCCTTGTGTTAAGGGTGGGCCGGTCGGGTCGCCTTTTCTCACCCCAAAAGATGTGATACTGCGGACATGGGCGCATTCCTCCTCACCACATTGGCGACCAAGCGAGTCAGCGCCCTCAAGCAGGCTATGATTGGCATTCCTCAGCGTGAGATCGGACGATGGCAATGTTGCGCGTTCGCTTCACCTTCTACAAGTTGATATGACAACGTCGAACCAGACTTCGGACAGCCCTGGATCAGGCAAAATTGGCTCAGAGGCGCCCTCGCAGATGATTGCCCTGGCCGATTCTCGCCCGTGTCTTCTTTCGCTTTCTCAAGGCACACCAGTCATGAACCGCTCGCGGGAAGCTTCTTTCTTCCCGCAATCCCAACACAATGCCGGCGCTGTGGGCCGATCGTAAAGCTATGAAGCTTATCCTACTTTAGCCCGAGCCCGAATTTTGCCCATGGGCATGCAGAGCTAAAGTGTATCCACCTAGCGCGAACCTGGGATCAAAGTCCGATCCACTTACTGGAGATGGAATTGCGCATTCTTTTGGCGCCCCCCTCTCTCGGGTGCAGAAAGAATATACACTTGCTGAAGTCCATTTCGATAGTTTTTCTGCGTTAAATTGGATCACGATATAGTTACCTTTTGCAGCAATTTCCCCTTTTGTTTCCGTGAGTAAGATTCCGGTTAATCCGCGGGAAAATTGAATATACACGGACATGTCTACTATGCGGAGATGTCGAGTACGAACCAATGGTCACTTTGGCGTATGGACTGCTGCCTCCAACCACTGTCGCTCCATACCAGACGTCCCATGTTCAATGGTTCTTGAAATGCAAGGCCCCACCCACAACTTCACTCCTGTCAGGTTGGAGTCAGACGACAAACCAGTGAATGCAATATGCACGCGCTGAATCAGGAAACTGAAGCGTTGGAGTCGTCATGCGGGCGTCTGTTCACGATAAAGGAGTATCATATTGTCCTACCCCCCTACCTTTGGGTTTAGTGGCTTATGCATTCGCGCCCTTTGTCATTGCATGCATTTTAGATCTAAACTCTGACTGCTACGAAGTGTGCGGTTCACAGAAGAAGTCCGGTTGCTTGTATTTGCTGTCACCCATCAGTGTGAAAAATGCCCCTCCCCCCCCCCTATACACTCACAGCACCGACACCAACGAGGAGAACAGTCGCCAACGAGGATGAGTATTCAGGGAGCGAACCAACACCTTCCCCTTGTAGACCCCAACAAATTCCACCACGCTCTTATTTCAGAGATGCACCCGTCACCGCCCTTCTTTTCAAGCCGTCGAGAAGTGCTCATAAATTCACCACCCCGAAATCTTCAGAACCAAGACCCCCTTTGGCGCCAAGGGGTCATTAATCACCACAAAGACCTCCAATAACTTTACATGGATCGCGCCCATGTTGCCGATGCACGCCTCAGTATCGACACTAAAAAAGCCATCGTCAATCCACTAACGCCCACGGTACTCTAGCCTCCACAAATCAGCAAGCCACGCGCACCCTACGCAACAGGCAAGCAAGTCTAGCTCCTCGACGACCTTCGGTCTGTCACGACATCAACCACATCACAGCCAGCTCGGCGCAATGGTCAGCCATCTTATGGCGACAACCGTCGAGCGACTCTTCCGTCGTTGCGCCACCCGCATCTCGACGCCATCGGATGCGTTCCAAAGCGCAAAAGCCTGATTTCCTGAGCCAAGCCATGTCTTCGAAAAAAGAGGGAGTAGAGGAGCGGTGTGAAACCAGAGGTATGCGGATAGAGTGATCCTGTGATCCATTTCCATGCATGATACAAACCTGTCTTCCAGGGTATCCTCTGGTATCGGGGTTGCTTCGAACACGGGATGCTGAACGGCAGTTGTAGCGTCCCCGACAGATCATGGACAGGATGCTAGCATTCGAGCATGCTGAAAAAGTACATCATCTTTCATCTTCGAGATTGATCCGATGGACCGCAGTGAAAGGTTTTCGCACGATTATCCACCATCTCCAACAGGAACCGAGTCCATTGTTATAGGAGTTGAGATGGAGGCTATGCTTGCTCAACAAGGACTGTGCCGGGGTGTGACGTGGTGTGGTGTGGTGATTAGAAAGTGAAGCGCGTAAACGACTGAAACGAGGAGAATGCAAGACCATCGTGATGTTGAGGATTAGATCCCATGGGTCGACAAAAGAAGACGTTGGAGGGAGATGGAAATGCTGCACAAAGTGGCTGGGAAGAGAGGCCTTGTTGTAGGAGGGCTTGGTTGGGTGGAGAAAAGGCGGAATGGAGGGTCTCGAAATGTTTCTTTATGTGAAGGCATCGCTTCGTGGGGTTGAGGAAATCGAGAGTCTGGGTAGGGGATAACCCATTTGCCTCACGTGAGGCTCTGACATTTGTGGAAAGGACGTGGAGAATAATGACGGAGTCGATGCACATATCATCTCTTTCCACAGGGTTTTCAACCATCACCGACCAATATCCAAACTGACTAGCAAGTGAACTGTGGTGGGCTGTGAAGTATATCCAGACGTCGCTTTCACCACCATTGCGGTATTCCTTCCAATTTTAACAAAATCTCGAATTTACGCACCTCTTCCCAACCGTCGAGTCTTTGTGTGGAACCCACGCACATCTTCTATGATTTTGCTGCCAGGATTGATGAAAAAGTTTCATCAAACTTGATCCGAGTATATGTGCCCACGAAGACTGGGAATTCTTGTGACTTAGTCACCACCTATCAAAAGTCCCATGAAACCTATTCTTCGAGTTTTGCTAGAAAGCTCCCCCCCCCTTCCCCCCACAAGCTTAGCCCTATCAACATAGGACCATCACCTGACTATTCGACCCTCTCCGCTCAAAAAGATCCCAGTAAATTTATACCGGGGAGATAAAGTCATCATCCTGGAGGTATTTACGCAGGTAAAACAACACAAACCCACCCAGATCGCACCCACCACCAATCTGCATTCCTTGACTTCACCTCCCTTCTCAGCACGTCTATACCCGCCGCCCAACGGTATAACCAGCAACACAGATACTGTTCAGATACTTCCACACTGTGGTGCCGTTCCAATCACAACCACAACCCTGCTATTCCCACAGCATCCTTCAACGTCACCCTCACTGCCATAACTCCGCAAATCAATGCAGTCTATCTAGTCCACCCTCACCCAGGAAGGAAGATCGCCCATGTTCTTCCTCCACGCACTATCTTGACCGCTATATCTGCTCATTTGAATATTAATGAGCCGATCTCGAACTCTATACTCCGAGATACATCAACAGTACTCTTCTCTCTACAACACATTTGCGGCATAGGGTACTGGAGCACACATGACTTGATGAACGCTGAGATTGCCCCTCTCACATTGAACACTTGCAACATGTCGCGAGCACCTAATCGTAATCCTCATTTCGTTCTACCAGGATCTTTGTAAATGTTGTGGTCCGTTAAAGGTAGGAAAGTGTGGGGCTGAACGTATGCATCCGATCGATCGATGTTGATGGTTATTGAGAACAATTGATGATTAGGATATCTTCGATTACCCACATAGGTTTGTTGATATCTTGAATTCACAGCACTGTTGTCAGGGCAATAGAGGACGTGGAATAAGGGAGTCGGTAGGCGTGTTGTCTCAGTTTTGGGAGACATCGTTCCTCCGCGACTTCCTCTCCCACCTGTTTGATGTGTAAACGTCACAAAACACCACCACGCGCGATCAAAGGCCCGATGGAGAGTAAACATGATACATTCTATATTGCGCCTGTCGCAGTATTACCCCTACGAAACTTTTCGAAACAACGCCTTCACCCCCCTATATACATTGCACCCCACCTACGCAGACTGATTGGTGTAGTGAAAGTGAGTCGAAAGCATGCGAAGACGCCACACACGTGCGACCATTGAAGACATGAGAGGGGAAAGGAAAATGCCAGTCTAATGTGAGGAGTTAGAAACCCAACCCTCATTGTGCATGTGACCCATCGTTCTTCTTCCTCTGCCGGGGTATCACCATACAATGGCACAAGCGGGGTCAAATATGATATGTGATCATCCGCTGCTGTGCAAGTAGGAAAAAAGACAAGTTTGGAAAATGAACCCGAAGAGGAACATCTGTGTCAGTATACCAGGACCATGATAGGCGACCTATTGCTGCTTTTGGTAGAATGACGGACGACAGGCGGTTGGTGGTCGTTGAACATCAGTCGGCATTCACCAGCGGTTGTTGCGGACCGGGGCGGTGTTTGAACCCGTCCAGTCTGTTGTAAAGTCAGCATGTCGTCCCGGATGAAGGTTGCGAAGAGAACTTACTACCACCACCTCCGCCACCGCCGCCACGGCCACGTCCACGACCGCCTCCCCAACGACCGCCGCCGCCGCCTCCTCCGCCGTAGCGGGCCATCTCGTGAAGCTTTGGGTCAATCTGTTGCTTGGACTCCGTGAGTATACCGACGAGATCACGAGCCTGCTTCGAATCTACAAATGCAAGTTAGCGACGATAGCATAAAGCTGGAAGGGGAAACGTACTCTCAGTGGTGAAGAAGGTAATGGCGGTACCCTTGGCGCCGGCACGACCAGTTCGACCAATACGGTGAACATAGTCCTCCGAATTGTTCGGGTAGTCGTAGTTTAGCACATGGGTAATGTTACGGACATCTTTAAGGAACGGGTTAGCATGTTTGTAAGTAGTGTGGGCAAAATAAAAACGACCAAGCAAGGTCGCGTGAAGCTGCAGTATGTTGCATGCAACCGTCTCTGTGCGCTACAAAATCATGGCATACGGATCCAGTGGGATAGGCTGCGAACATCTACTGGCCGGAAAACCTTGGAAGAGAGTGCGACTCGCGAGCGTGCAAACATCTCAACTTGCCTCAAAAGTACCACGAGGGTACTCGAAACAACTCTCGGCGAAGAAAGGCTTCTTCACCGACTTGGCCAAGGAAGTCCGGTTATCAGTTTCGAGAAGCATAAAGCCCTGGATGATGTCATGGGAGCGATAGCGGCAAGCACACGAGACGACTTAAGCAGAGCATCTAACAGATCACGCATAAGAATATTCAGGGAGGGGACAGGGGGGTTTTTGTTCATACCAATACCACGGGAAGCCACATCAGTGGCAACCATGATGGGGCTCTTGCCAGTCTTGAATTCGTTCAAAACCCAATCGCGCTCGTTCTGTTGCTTGTCACCGTGGATGGCTATCATGGTATTAGTTTACGTATCGATTCAGTATAGAGCGTGGAGGACACTTACAGAGTGCTGGCCATCCGTCCTGACGAAGAAATCGGGTAATCTCGTCTGCCACTCGCTTGGTACCTGTGAAGATCAAGACCTTGTTGTCCTTGTCACTCATGATGGTCTCAAGATGCTTGCTCATGCGGTCACGCTTCTCGAAGTCTGTGACAACCTCAACGATCTGTTGGATGCGGTGGTTGGCGGAGAGGTCCATGGAGCCGATGTTGACCTGAATGAAGTCCTTCTGGTAGTCCGCAGCTAGCTGTCGGACTTCCTTGGGCCAGGTAGCAGACCACATGCATGTCTGACGGTCCGGTCGAATCTGTCCGATGATCTTGCGAATCTGGGGCTCGAAACCCATGTCAAGCATGCGATCAGCTTCGTCGAGTACTAGGTAGGTGACACGACGCAGATTGGTCTTGCCAGATTCGAGCATATCGATGAGACGGCCAGGAGTGGCAATGACGACCTCGACGCCGCGAGAAAGATCCCTAATCTGAGGACCCTTGGGAACACCACCGTAGACGCAGGTGTTTCGGATGCGAGAAGATTTGCCAAACTTGCTAATTTCCTGTTGAATCTGAACGGCCAACTCACGGGTCGGGGCGAGGATCAACACGATCGGGCCGTCTCCAGGTGCAAGCAGGGGCTGTGCGTTGATGTGAACGATAGCCGGGAGACAGTAGGTCAGTGTCTTTCCCGAACCAGTCTCAGCGACACCGACAACGTCGCGTCCGGACAAGGCCATGGGCCAACCCTGCGACTGAATTGCGGTCGGCTTCTCGAAGCCTTGTGCCTTGACCTCATTCATCACGTACGGCGGGAAGCCCGCTTCGTCAAAGGTGGTGACGGGTTTGGGGACCCTCTCGCCTCGGGTGGTCGTCTGGTTCTCTTTACGGAAAGCATCGACCTCAGCTTCGGAGCGTGCGGCGACTGCGGGATCTTCCTTGTAGAAGGACTTCTCGAATTTGGGCATCGTGTCGAGATCTGCATTTGCTGTCAGATGGGTAACTCCTTGACATGGAACGGTGAACGTACCCCAGTTTTGCTGCTTCAGGCCTTGTCCAAGGTTAGACATGCGATCGCCGCCTCCGCCGCGCATGCCATCATAACCGCCACCGCCACCGCCATATCCGTTAGAGTGACCATTGCTGCCGCTGTATCTATGGATCTGTTAGCATGTTCCTGTATCAGGGAGTGAGGGAAGGCTTCTACGCAGCGTCAGGGTAGGTGTAGTGGTAGTGTGTGCCGTCCATGGAAGCCACATTAACTCCAAACGCCGTGCCCGTCCTGTGCGCAGAAAAGAAAGTGAGTAAAAGGAAAACGCAGGTGCGATAGGGCTTGAAAACCAAGATGCCGATGCTTATACCGTGGGGATGTACGTTCATACCCATATGTAGAAGCATATTGGCCAGAGTAATCATAGTTGTAGCCGCCGCCGTATCCACTGCTTGTGTTATCGTACCCGTTCGAGTAACCGCCTCCGCCGCCACCGCCGCCGTGACGACCACCGCCTCCATAACCTCCTCCTCCTCCGCCGCCGCCGTATCCACCGCTGTAAGACATGGTGTGTGAGGTGTTCGGGTTTGGTAGGGACCGATGTGAAGGAACAAACTACGGGCGTACAGAGCGCGTCTCGTAAGTACTCTGGCCGTGGGGGCGAGAGATGTTCGTAAGAAGACGACTAAGAGAGTCGCTGGTAAAGAGAGAAGGGAGTGAAGACACGGGTGCTGTGGTGATAAGGTGGAGGAGGAAAGAAGTAAAAGGGCAGTGCAGGCTTTAGCCTCGTCGTGTCGCGCTTGCAATTTTTGTTACGCCAAGACGCTAGTCCTGATGCGGAGAAGGGGCGAAACTTATCTTATCACGTGTGCAGGAAGCCAATGCCGCCCTGTTCGTATTTACGACGCTTGCATCTATGACAACCACTTTTTTACTATGTAGATATACATATGATATTCCATGACAAAGTACTGTTAGACTCCATATGGAGGCTCAAAGCCACCCTTCATTCCCATGTCCCAAAAGCCTCTCTCCATCTGCGACAAGTCAGCTGTGCGACCAATGCCAACGTTTCGGAATGACTTACATTCGTCGCATGCACAAAGATCTTGGCCAGCTCATCAATCCTGGAAGTGGACTGCTTCCTTGCATGTATCTCGATGAGTTCTAGGGCTGATCAGCTTTCTCGCCGCTGCCGTGATTGTAATCGCTCTACCTTTACCAATTTTCATCGCCTCGCAATAATCGTCCGCCACGTAGGTTTCAATCCATTTCCAGTATTTGCTGCCCTGTCTCACCGTCTTCGGATCATCGAACAGTCGGCGCGCGATGATGCCGTAACCGATCAGACATGGCAGCAATGCAATTTGGAGAGCTAACCAGTCTTCGGATTGGCCGACGTCGAGAACGAATCTGATCTGATGAATAAATTCATTTGTTCGAGGATATCCAAAAGTACCTTGTATATGCAGTGCAAGCTGGTATGACTGTCAGTCACGAATTTGTGTGATGGGTGGAGCTGCGGTCACCTTGGTCTTCTTCCTCATTCTCAATATCCTTTTGTGATAGACCGTAACCTTTGCAGAACTCAATATGGAGCTTGATCTCCTCTTGCAGATGTAGCACCTGCTGTGCGGACTGAAGGCTGTCAAAGAAATTCCATCAAGTGGCCATTTCACTTACTCGGCCAATATCGGCCTAAAGGTCGGCGTACGACGTCAGTACATGTATGTCTCACACACATTTCCAACACTGGCATTGCTGACCATGGATTTCGACTTGTAAGAAGCCAAAGCATTTGCGCGGGCAAAATGTATCTGGTAGTCAGTTAGGCACTTGTACGCATCATTTACTTGTCGTCGTCCACTTACAAGAAAGAGATAGTCTTGGATGAGATAGTGCTTGAATTTCTCAACTGGCAGAGTCCCATCAGCCATGCGAGCCACAAAATCATGATGCGTGTACCGTCTCCAAGGATCCTGAACTTCTTCGCGGTCGAGGAGGTAGTCGATAAAGCCCCCTCTCTTCCACGTTAGCTGCAGGCCGAGATCTTGAATGTGCTGAGCTTACGGTGCGAATGGCAGTGTGTAGGTAGAGTGGAAGTGGTTGATCGGACCACTTCCTTTCCCGAGATCTCTACTCGTCTTGATACCCGCTTCAACGTAAAGATTCGCTTTCTTTACGGCATTGATCATGGTCATACCGGACGCGAGATTGCATGCGATCGCAGCTGGCTTGTCGTTAGCCTTCGTTTATGACCACTGAACTGAAGTCGCACCGACTTACAAGCCAACGAACACCCAGTCCCATGCGTATTCCTTGATTTCTGGTACGGTGTCTCCATCAGCGTTGATTCTTCCTGCCCATACAAAACATTTAGCACCACATCTCGATCTGCTTCGTCTTTCGAGACAAGTCGATCTTTGGTCAGTGGAAAATGACCTCCTTTGAGTAGAACGAACCTGGGTCCAAGCTCTTGAAGACCCTTAGCCATGTTGATGAGGTCGTTGAAATTTTCCGGATCTTTGAACGAGACACCTGCTGTCTTGAGGAGTAGTTGCGCTTCGGGTAGATTTGGAGTCAGTATCGTAACCAAAGGTAGGAGCTGTTTGATGAGGATTCCGATAGCTTCTTCGGGGAGAAGCTGGGAGCCACTTGTTGATACCATAACCTACACTGTCAGCTTGCTAATGGATCTAAAGGTGCTAGATGTGACACACTGGATCCACGACGGAGGTGCTGATGTTGTGTCTCTGGAAAGCATCGGCAACGACATTGATTGCATCTACAGATGCCAGCATGCCTCCTCACTTGTTAGTAGTAACTAAAAAAATTGGCCCATCAAATAAATACCGGTCTTGATAACATCAACACCGATGTCTTCGACACAAGCATCGATCTGCTTTCGCAAAAAGAGCGGTGGTATGTGATGTATATCCTGCACTCCCAAAGTATTCTGGGCTGTCAAAGCAGTTGTAGCTGTCATAGCATAGCAGCCATGGGCAGCAATGACTTTCTGGTCGGCCTCGAGCCCGCTGAACTTGTTGATCAGTAACAGTCACAATTTGGTTGAGGCTGCGCACGCTCCGCCCGAGCTATCGGAGCCCGCGATGACAAGGATTCGCTTTTGAGACATGCAGACGTGCAGGTACAGATTGGATTTTTCCAGTTGATGGAATGTCGGTACTGAAAGGTTTCTCGCATGACGCCACTAGCGGGGTACAGGCGAGACAGACCAACGTCATCCCCCTCATTTGTGCCAGAACACAGTAAGCTCCTATACAAACAAAAGAATGTCATCCCTATCAAGACTGTTCTTTGAAATAACCTCCTACATGAAGCCCTTCGCAATTGCAAAAGGATCTGGCCTAGTCGGACTCGCCTTCGAAATCGGAGATGTTTGGATCTACATAAATGTTAGTATTTTTTCAACACTTCTAGTTACAGAGGGTGATTTAACCTTTCGAAGGTAAGTATTCCAACGACCCCCCGACTTTGTTAGCTATAATATCCCTTACTAAAGCCACCTGCTCATCAGGCAGCATTGTCTCTGGGTCTGCCATATCGATCATGATACGAATGCCCTCATTATTTGGTCCGAGACGTGAAACAAATTCGAATAGTCCCTCAACAGTAAATTTGGAGATACCGGCGAGTGTGACACTGCGCAGGTTGCCAAGTTTTCCAACGTATTCAAGCACGCGATCAGTGAGTTCTAGACCGCTCATGTAAAGCTCTTCGAGTGAGCGTAGATCGGCGATGATCTGGATGATGTGCTCTTCTTGGAAAATTTCGTGCAGGAACAATCTCAGTACACGAAGCTCCTTTAGCTCTTTTAGAGCATCGACAATGGCGTCCACATCGTCGCGGAACATGCCGTCGGTATCTCCACTCAGCGATAGAAAGTTAAGCGATTCCTTCTGGTGAACAAGTGCCTGATGAAATTGGCGGCTGTCCTTGGGGACGTAGGGGTCGATATCGAGAGATCGAAGCTGGATCTTGTGTTCCAAGAGCACCGGCGTGAGGAGCGAGGCTGCCGATAGGAACTTTGTTAGGGAAACCCTCTGGAGATTCTCGCACTTGCGCAGCCATTCGATCATCTCGAGAAACACATCGTTCTGGGTCTCCTCCAAAACAATCCTACCGTGTACGTCTTTGATTTGTAATGCTTCTAGGGCGGTGCATCCGGCCAATAGTGATAGATGAGGCAATGACTCGTCTGATACGCAAATTTGCATGTTCTTGAGAGATGTGCTATGGATGTTCAAGGCGAGAAACGTTTCTGCCGCAGCACCAATATCGTCTGGATTGCAATGTCAGCAGGGCTCGTGGAGAGGTTGATCAATACACGCCGTCTCAGACCGTAAAGTCGAGAATGTTGGAGGGTCGGGTGGTCAACATAGCCTGTACTTGGGAATTACGTACTGATAGTGTGTATGGCCCTTAGTGAATTTGGTCTCAGAGCGGATACAAATTGTGAGCACTTGTGATCTCGGTCTTGGCCGAGCCATGTGTAAAGCATCAAGGAGTTAAAGTTTGGACAGTGCTGGTGGATACATTCAGGTATGAGAGCATCTTCGAGAGCGCTACCGTCCCACAACTCCAAGCCTTGGAGACGGGGCAGCCGGGGAGCCCATCGGACCAGAGCAGGTGATGTGACTATGACATATCAGCTGGATACTAACGTATGGATTTGGACCCGCTTACGTTGCCCACTGATCGATTCGAGTGTTGGCGTATGCTGAGTAACGATTTCTCCAATAGACTCCAAGATCGCCTTTATGTTCATCCGTTCATATTTCCTACCCTTTCCAGCAGTAAGTGTGGAAGCTTGGTAAAACCGAGCCAAAGGCTCAGCGAAGAACTTTCTAGAATATATTCAGCAATTGTCAGTCATGCATAACGAGTAGATTCGCGCACTTGGATATCTTGACTCTGAACTGATCGTCATCGAGAAGATTCTCCAGATCGCGAAAGTCAAGCGCTTTTATGTATCGACAGTACGGGAATAGTGTCGCGCCGAGGCTTGACGCTATGATCGACTTCCACAAGATTGACCATTTTTGCAGAAGAAGGAGTTTGACGGCCAGTGGGACTGTCTCGTCTTCGCCAGCTCCTCGGACGGGCGCTTTGTGATGGGCACTACGATTTTTTAATCATATGGTCATTTTGGAGTCTACACATTTGTTGTTGTACAGCGGTTCGATGCAAGCGTGACATACCGATACAGGTTTGTCAATGCAGGGACAGCGAAGGCTCGGCTTGCGCAGGCAAAGCTGAAGAGCGTGTCAAAGGCGTCTTGATCTGCAAGCTGCTCGCATAGTAGATGCAAAATATCGTCTGGAAGTGCGGGAGCCATGTTGGGTACCAACTTGTTCTTGTTGTAATGTTGACGCTTGAGCTCTGAAGGCGGCGGCTTCGTTGACGTAGGTAAAGAGCGCTAACCGCTTTAGGACGACTTGTTTTCTGGCATCTCAGACCTCTTCACTCGCGCCTTATTTCAGCGGTGCCATCTAGACATTAATCACAGGACATTGGTCACATGATGACTGAAGATGGTGATCCTCAACTTCACACTCACACCAGAAGCAGCGTCGAAAGTTCACGATCTGCTCGCCTGCCTCGGAAAATTTAGTGACACGGTTGCCATCGAAGCGCGTCGCGACAGAGTAGGTGTCCGCCTTTCATTTCAAACAAGGCAATTTCTCAAAGTCTTTCTAGTTCACTTTTACCGCTCTCAACTCCTCCAAGTCGGCATATGCTGCCTTAACGCTGGATGGCAAGCACTTCTTCACCAAATATGAGTGCGTTCCGAGTCATGGTGGCCCAGATGGCCGCTTTACGTGTAGCATGTACACCAGAGCTCTGCTATCGGTCTTTAAAGGGCGACTGTACGATCCGTTAGGAAGAGATGGGGCTATTGACCGTTGTGAGGTCAGCGTACAGGATCGCACCGATGAAACGCAATGTCGATTCATCGTCAAGATGGTCTGCAACCAAGGTGTCATCAAGACCTATAAATTGACCTACGAAGCCGTCGATGTCATGCACGCGCTCTTCGACCGAACTGCTGCTAAGAACAGGTGGAGCATGCAGTCCGGCGCCATGAAAGAGTACATAGAATACTTCGGCACCAAGACCGAAATGCTCGACATCTTCGCTGGAGAAGATGGTCGCGCAGTCTTCAAGAGCTACACCGAAAAGATCTCCAATGGCAAAGAGATCTTGAAGCACCCACTAGTAACCGCAGTTGCGGTCAACACATCGGACTTTGAAGAGTTCAACGTTCAGCCTGGTCTCCACATCATCATTAGTGTCAAAGATTTCAAAGCTATCGTTATACACGCCGATACCATGAAAACGAGCCTGAGAGCTTATTACTCGCATCCAACACGCCCTCTGCAGTTTACCTACGGCATCGACGGTCTGCTCTGCGAATTCACACTTATGACATCAGGGGAACACAACGCAGCAACAGCTACACCGACGCCCGCACCGCAAATTGGCAGCCGAACGACGTCTCGCGCCCGATCTTCCGCCACGAAGGAGAGTTGCAGTATGCTTCCGCCGGTTGAGCCTGCATCTCGCCGTCCAACCCGCCGCCCGGCCGGCGCTTCCAAGCGAGCATTGTCGCCAAAGCCGCAACCAGATCCAGAGAGCTTATTTGTGCCCAATGACGAGGAAGAGGACTCAAGATGGGAGCCTGCGAATTACACGAATGAGGAAGAGATGCTGGGATGGGATGCGTCTGCGAATAGAGATGCGGGCAGTTTCCCGACCTTCAGGGACACAGGGAGCTTTTCGAGGGCAGGTAGTGCCAGTGGCGGTGGAGGGCAGGGCGAGAAGATGGAAGGTATCGCAGCCAGTCAACACGTTTCGCAAGTTCAAGAGCTGGGGCTTTGGTAGTAGGTAGCATATTAAGGCGCATTTAAATCGTCGTCTTGCCATTATTCAGGTATCTCAACAAGCACAAAGCTCGTACAAAATCCCGCCCCCACAAACGCAATCCTTCCTGGAATCTCAATAGTATTCCAAACTCCACTCACCATGTCATTCGTCACCTTACCCCCCAAGCTCTCTAGGTTCCCGCAATTCCCATGCTTTCCCCATCCCCAACCAATCAGCCTCCCATCGCGCGTAAGCGCAAGTACGTGTTCACTTCCCACAGCTATTTTCTCAACAGGGGGTAGCTTATCCGGAACGAGCTGCCACAGGTCATGTTTTCCCCAAGCGGTCAGACGTCCATCATCGAAGAGCACAAAGATAGCATTCCACGTTGCGCCGATCTGTTTCCAATTCTTGATGTGGGAGGGCATGGAACCGCGTAGGCCTAACCTATCGTGGCCTAGGAGGCAATGCTGGCCTTCTACAGGATCCGAGGCGAGGTACGTGAACTCTTTCCCGCAGACTACTTTGACGGGTTTAAACGGAATATCCTCAATCCTTGTCGGCCTCCTGACTCTCTGCTGCAATGCATGTACCAGCTTTAGACCGAGTTGCTCTAGGCGGGATTTCCCCCAGCCCCAAACCTCTCCGTTCGCCAAGATGGCAACGTAGTGCCACCCGCCAGCAGCGATATCGACAACGGCATCAGGAAGCATCTGCTGGATTTCCTCTTTTTTGTGCCCAACAGTACTAACAATCTCTCCAAGTCCAATTTCCCCCCAACGACTCGTTCCTTCTGTCGTCAGGGCTGCCTCCTTCGCACCACCGTATTTGCTAAGGTTGGTGACGTAGGCAGTGGACTCGCAGGTGGTGGCGCACAAATGTATGCCGCCATGTGATTTTTGGATGCTTTCGAGTCTTAGATTTTGACATGCGTCGACAAGGGAATTTCCGATTTGTCCTTGTTGGTTGGCTCCTGCCACCAAGACTTGGCTGGCTGGGGTGAGGAATATTGTGTGGTTATCACCGCTTCGGGTGGCTGAGATGGACTCCTGTGGCGGCCATGATGGGGCTACCGTGGGCCTATCGACAATGTCCTGGGCCGGGATGCCGAGCTGGCCTTCTCCATTACTTCCAAAGACGTAGAGTCGGAAAGGCATGTTGGAATTCAGTTGATGTGGCTGGAAATGATAGATAATGCTACTTTTGAGCTGGTGTGTTCGTATGCTATTCGCGCTGGCAAGACAGACACTTGGTGGCCCTGAGCAAAGAACGTGTGAGTCCCGGAGATTTGGCCTCGCAGCAAGTGAACACGAACTCGTATGCACGCCGCCAGAAGGAAACAATCAAGTCTTTAATATATGAGGGTACTGTAGGTGGAGAAGAGCGCTGACGTAACTTTCGGAGCGGGCAGACGCTTAGACCCCCGCTCTTGTCTCGAAACGGTTAAGCGCCTCGCCCTCCGCTGCCGCGCACTTTGAATTTCGCTCTTGGGAACCGCAATCGCCAACTCTCGACGACAACGACGATATCGACCTCCCTCCTCCCCCACCGGACGCAACAACACACAGTCGCCCGACATGGCTACTCAGAGCGTGCAATGCTTCGGCAAGAAGAAGACCGCGACCGGTATGCGCTCCCCTGTCCCTCCGCGTGTGTGTGTTGGATGATGACTGACGAATTTGCTAGCCGTCGCCCACTGCAAGGTACGCCCACCTGATCGAACGCGCGAAGGAATTTGATATTGATATGGACATGTACAGAGCGGTAAAGGCCTCGTCAAGGTCAACGGCAAGCCCCTCAACCTTCTCCAGCCCGAGACGCTGCGATTCAAGGTGTACGAGCCCATCCTGATCCTCGGCGTTGACAAGTTCGGTACGCCCCTCCTCTCCAGCTCCCCCTTCCCCCCTTCGACTCCAGGTCTAATGTTGAAAACTGTAGCCGACGTCGACATCCGCGTGCGCGTCTCCGGTGGTGGTCACACGTCCCAGATCTACGCCATCCGCCAAGCCATCGCCAAATCCATCATCGCCTACTACCAAAAATACGTCGACGAGCACTCCAAGAACCAGCTCAAGCAAGCCCTCGTCCAGTACGACCGCACACTTCTCGTTGCCGACAACAGGCGGTGCGAGCCCAAGAAGTTCGGTGGTCCAGGTGCCCGTGCGAGGTACCAGAAGTCGTACCGTTAAGCGGAGAGAAACGACACTTTGGGGCTGGAGCGGATGTGGGAGCGGATGCGGATGCGAAGATGGATGGATGGATGGCATTGTGCCGGTGTTCAATCGTGTGGGGCCTCCTTTTACTCAACAACTTTTATGGTTCATGGCTGGGGTCTCCCTATTACAGGGGACGAGATTCCGTGATGGCGTGTCAAGGGCGACCGGAAGGGACTCGGATCTTGTGACGATAAATGAATGAATTGGTTGCAAGCATGGCATTGGTACGCTTGTGACGAAACCAAAAGCTCAATACCGGAACCACGCGCATGGTCTTGCATGATGTGTACTCATAAAGGCATACTATTTCGTCGACGATGTTGGGATTTCAAGGCTGTCCGCACACCTTCCATTACCCCCCAACGCTGCACTTGCGCTCGTCAAAACAACCTATACACGACAGGACCATGGAATTTCCACCGCCGATTGGATAGTGTATAACTACTCGCTAGCGTATCATTGCCCTTTTCCAACCACCTCCATACCTCAGCTCAGTGCATGGACATCAGATTAAGTAAGCCTCCCCATCGTATCCCACAACAATCTCCCCGCATGAGACTTGTCGAGCCACGGTCTCTAACCATCACTACCGCTGCTCCTAAACGCGGCGCACAGGGCTGCATACTGATGCGTCAAGTCGAGGACGTGTTGGGGTAGGCTTGTGCCCTGGATGATGCTGCGGATTTTGACGGCGCCCTCTTCTTCGATGAGTTTGCGGATTGTGAAGAGAAGGGATGGTGAGAACTGCATGGGTCAGCATGGTGGTCGAAGGAGCAAGAAGATTGAGCGAGGAAGGGAAGAGGGAGCAGACATACCTCCGAATACCATCGATACTGCCACGTAACCAACCGGATCAAAGCCCCGCAAACATCCCTCACATTCGCCCTGTCTCCCAACTTGAGCACTCCCCTCATCGCTTTTGGACTGAACTTCATCTGCAGACAATTCTCATATGCTTCTGCCGCCTCCTCCTGATGATGCAGTCGCTCGGCAAGCTCGCCGAGAATCTCCCACTCTTCGGCGCTCTTCTTGTACAGCAGTTGCTGCTGTCGGTACTGCGCCATCTCAGTACGCCAGATGGTGTACACGCGCAGGTCTTCGTAGAGAACCATGAAGAGATTGTCCAGCCAGCGTTCGCAGAGCCGCTTGTTTTGGAAGTGTGTGTAGTTTTGTTGCGAAGGGTCGTCCGCGTTGATGTTTGGGTCGTCCGAGCCGGCTTTCACCACTTCGGAGGCCACGGTGTGCGATGGCTTTTCTATGGCATTTTGAGCGGCTGCGGCGGCGGCGGCGGCGGATGACGCTTCGCCGTTGGTGGGCTCTTCGGGTTCGGAGACCTCTTCCGCTTCGCCGTGGGTCTCGCCGTGGGTCTCGCCGTGGGCCTCGCCGTTGGTTTTTGGTGTTGGGCTAGGTGAACGGAGGGCGGTTGTGCTGGCATTTTGGGAATGCTGCTGGGTGATGTGCTGTTTCTCATGTCGGTACTCTTCTTCCATGACGAAGACTTGGCTTCGTATCCGCAGAAGCTGGTCCCAGCCGATCTTCTTGGTAATCTCCGTGAGCAACATGTATGCCTTGAGGAAGGTTCCCTTGAAGCCCGCAGCATGAAGTTTCCGGAGGGTGGGGTGTACGAGCTCGACATCGTCGATGTTGTTGTCTTCGATCTCGTCGCAGATGGCCTCCTGCATGATGGGCAGGAAGACTCGTTGTGGTTCCGGCATGCGCGGCGCATCCTTGTCCTGGTAGGTGAACATGGGGCATGAGTTGAGCGTCAACAGCGCGAGATCCCACTGTTCCTGACTGACGTAGACCTCCGCCAGCCGAGCCCAGGTACCAAACTCACTAGGTGCTGATACCACGCTTCTCCTCGCGATGTCCAGGGCAAGGTCGCTCCTGCCCTTCCTGTTGCAAAACTCGGCCTGACAGTCCAGCAGCGAATAGTCCATGGGGAGCTCCTGGATGGCCTCGTGCAACAACTGCACGGCCTTGACCTCTTCGTCGGCCTCGATGTACACGCGGGCCAGCAACGACGAGATTTCGGGATCTCGCGTCCGCAGCTTCTCAAACAGGTTGATGCCCGAGGCGTACCTTCCCGTTGTCTGTATGTAGTTGAGCAGGCCGGTGGTGAGGTGGTTGGAGACCAGATTCGGCACCTGGATCTCGGGGTCGGATCCCAGTTGCCAGCCGTTGAAGAAGAGACGCTCTGCGGCGTCGAGGAATTTGTGCTCGCTCTCGGTGCTGGTGATGGGGTTGAAGCGGCGAACGCCGACTATCTTTTTGATCGTGTCCCCGGACCCGTCGTCGGCGTACGAGTATGCGCGCAGCACGCTGCAGAGATAGGTTTCCAACCACAGCTCGTCGGTCGCGACCCGCTTGTCGCCGCGCTCGTCGATGCAGTAGCTCTCCACGGTGCCGGGGATGTAGACCTGCACGCGCATGTCCAGGCGCGAGAACGCATTGTAGCAGCTGGCCCTCGGTCAGCCTCGCCCCGTCGTCAGTGTGCATAGCTCGTACCAGTAGAGGCCAGAGACCACCTTGTGCTGCTTGTCGTGCGCAGAATGCGTCAGGGTGTTGATGTAGGCCGCCAGGCTCGCAGAGGACGAGGCATCGATGCCCGAGACATGGTGGTACACGCCGACCTGCTTGGTAGTAGACTTGACGGGCTGCTTGATGATGTGGACAAGATCCGGGGGGCCGAGTTCTCGCAGCGTCTGCAGCGACTCGGAGCGCGCCTCAATGGCAGAGTGAAGCTCCTCCTCGTAGATTCTACGCCCGTCAGCAGCTGAGCACAGAGTCGGAGCGTGCCATCGTAGCAATGGTGGGTGGAGCATACTCAGGAACAGCTGGGGCCGTCACCATAGCTCCGGTGGGGGCGGGCGTGTACAGGAGGGAGAAGCTGTGCTGGCATGCGAAATCCGATCCCGGTGTTGCAGACAAGGACGGCAAACGGACTGCTGCCGTGTCTCGAGAGTGGCTCGCGCGCCCGGCCCTGTCTTCCCTGTCCGCCGTCCCCCAACAGCGCGACCTCCACCCGCACCGGCAGCTGCTTTTAACGTTTCGACATGCACATTCACCTTCCGCTGCTGTCCCCGGCCCACTGACGCGATGAAGTCGAACTGGCATGCGCTCAACGTCGAGTCCGACCACGAGGAGGAGGATGACGCCGACGACACCAAGGAGATCCAGATCGAGGAGGCCCTGAAGCTCTACCAGACCGCCCTCAAGCTGCACTCGGAGGGCCCGCCCGCGTTCGAAAGGGCCGCGGTGGCCTACAAGGAGCTGTTCGACTCGGACATCTTCAAGTACGCCGAATCCCTGTCCGAATTCAAGCGCCACGAGCTCTACGCCGACACCCTCGTGTTCGACTCCATCCTGCAAGATGACTTCGAAGCCGGCCCCGTGCAGTCCGTTGGCGGCAACGAAAGCGCGCCGAACACGCTGCCGCAGATCCTCCACCTCTCCTACAAGAACCATGGCCAGTTTCTGCTCGAGACGATGCAGCACTGGGTCCGCGAACACGGCCCTGTCGTGCAGCAGCTGGCTACGAACCAGACCGCTGGCGCCCTCTCCTACTTTGCGGAGGCTTTGGACAAGGAAGACACAGACCTGGATTTGTGGTTGCGCACCGCTTCGGTGGCGGCCATGCTCGGCAGTCGGCGCATCACCAGGTTCTGTCTGGAAGCTGTCCTGGATGGCAACGACGAGCTGTATGACAACCTGCTCCCACTGCCTGGCCTCGAAGAGGGCTTTGCAGGCCAGCAGCTGCACGAGCTAGTTGCGAAGCTAGAGGACAATCTATCTCTGATGCAAACACCCCTGTCCACCATGAAGCGAAAGAAGCTCTCCGACATCCTCAAGAAGCGCCTGAATCCCTACCCGTTCGCCCCCCTCCCTGCTGATATCGCCGCACCCACGTCTCTGAAAGCTCTTGTCAAGCCTCCAGAGCGCCTCATCATCACCCCCGCGAAATGGGACTGGGCCGGCGTCGGCGAGTCAATTCTCCTCCATTGCATGGCTGAGCAAAATGGTCTCACGGACAATGTTCCTTCTGGCTCCTGTCTTACTTTCACCATTCCGCCCGACGCGGACGTTGCCGAGCGAAGTCGCGTTGTCGGTGAGATGATCGCCGAGGAGACTACCGAGGCTCCTGAAGAGGAACCCAACCCGAATTCTGAAGACATTGTCACTGCGGCTCCTGATGGCGAAGACACCGTCATGCAAGATCAGGATACCACTGCCCTCACCAAGCCCGACGACGGCGGTCCGGCGACACCCGCGGAGACGGTGGTTCTTCCTTCTCGCAAGCGTTCAACAGACTCAGCCGGCTTTCCGGAGACGGCTGAAGGCCGCCCCACACGCAGCAAGCGTCTCAAGGCTCGTGAGACTACCGACACGACCGCTGGCGCAGATCCGGCGGGACAGGATGGCAACAAGCAGCAGGAAGACCAGCTCTGGAGTCGAACTCACGCCGATCAGTGTCTGTGTGAGGTGCTCAATGACATCTCTGTGCGATTGGGGGTTGAGCCTCTCGGTTCGCTCAAGGATCTCTGCGATCTCGTCAGCAATTCTACCCCGGCAGCCCTGATCGGCGATAGTGTGGACAGGGCAGCTTGCAACATGTACACGGCTCTACAAACATCTGGATCGAACATCGCGCCGATCCTGCTCAGCTCGGAACCGGTTGATTTGGGCGGTGCTTCGCGAGAAACTGGACTCAACGCATTCCTCGGGCATTCCAAGGCTGGCAACGGACAAGCTTGTGTCAAACCAGTCTTGCAAAACGAACAGCTCACTGCGTTCGTCCATCGGACGAACGATGCATGGCTCTCGAGTAAAGAGGTAGCCTTCGCTTGGCTTGAAACATTGCTGTCGCCCGATTCCCTGCTGGCACGACACCGCTCTGCGAAGGGTAGCAGATCAAGCTACATGCAGTATAGATGGCCTGAAGATCTCAAACGGCATCTTGTGCAAATCATCGTCAGCTTGGATGATTTCATCTACGAACTCATGAGCGATCGCCTCGAGAAGCTGAACAGCAGAATCCTGAAAGCCCGTGAGACATTGCAAGAGTACCGGTTCACAGACTTCGATAAAGCGCAGGTGGAGATGCTGGAATCCCTCTTCGAACTGCATCTCGATTTCTATTTTCTCATCAAGCATCCCAACAGTGTGGAAGACGCTGGCAGGAAACCTCTCCAGAATGATAGCGTAGAACGTTGGGCGGCTTTGAGTCGAGAAGCAATCCAATTGCGGTCCGACTGCGAACTTGGTATAGGCATGGACGAGTTGACTTTGCGACACATCTGGGCCTCCGTCTTCCAGATGAGCGTCGACGACCATGTCCAGCCAGAACTTGTCATTTATGCAATGGAGGAGCTCAAGACCATTTTTGGCAACCTGGAGGGACAGGCAATTCAAGTGCAAAACAACGCAGTCATGCCTGAGCTATCGGTTGCCGCTGTGGACCGGGAACTCGTTCGAATCAGTATGAAGGACTTCTTTCTCAAGGTTTTTGACACGGATGAGAAAGATCCCGTAGCTGTCATCGAAAGCCTGGAGCCTATTCTGGAGCCGATACCTCGAGTGGAACCTACGAACGAGCTAGAGACTGCCGAGATGGGCGACGTCGAACAAGAGTCACACGGCCTGCAAGTACAAGCCACAGAACCATCTCCGGTGAAAGAGATGAGGAAGTTCCTAGATTCTGCTTCCGTCCATCTTCGACTATCGTTGTGGCAGCGTTTACGAGAAGCTTACGAAGGCATAGAGTATCCGCCCAAAGTCTTGTCTTGCTACCTGCGGAGTATTGAAACGCTCGCTGGCGAATTCCGAACATCAGCCTACCAAGAGGACGCTCCTCTAGAGCAATACACCAATTTGGTCAGCCGATTACGCATTGTCGATGAGATTGTCGTGAAAGTGGTCCAGATCATCAGGAGTGAGGAAGAAGCATTTGCATGCTTGTCATACGAACACGTGCAGACATCCATGTCGGCGATATTTCAGTTGCTGCGTATCATGTCTGCTGCCAATTTCGTCCAGGACAGAATGCGTGTCGGTCAGTTCTCCTACCCAAAGATCGAAGGCTTCCCATCGGGCACGTTCGGAAACATGATCAACCGACTCAACGACATGCAAACACGACTCTGGATCCTGCAGTACTACCTTCTCAAAGAGGGCATGTCGCAAAACGTCAAAGACTTTCCGAAGCCTTCGGATGACGCCTTTGAATTCCTTCGACATGTTCACCATGCCACAGGCGTACGTTGCTACTCTCACTCGGCGGGACGATTGTTCTTGAGACTGGCCAAGGACCAGCTCTTCCATCTTGACAACGTTACGGAATCCACCACCCGCGACAATGAGATTTCTCAGGTCTTGTATGACCTGTATGGGCTAAAAACATTTGTCGATCCGCTCGACTGCCAGGAGTATGCCTCGGTCCCAGACATACTCGACAAGAAGACGGCCATGTCGCTATTGCCGTTTCTCATGGCCCAGGCTGAAAAGGTTGGCATCAAAGAGGTTTCCAAGCACGATATCAAAACCACCATTGAAAAGGTACACGGCGCTCTTGGTCGACAAAAGTCGCACGAAGACATCGCCCTCAATCGCAAGGTAATCGCGACATACTTCAAATCACCGATCAATCCGGTGGACTTGTTCAGCTGCCTCAACGGTGTTGGCTCACTTCCTACGAAGCACCTCCCCACGGAGATCTCGATACCAGCTTCGCTGGGCTGGTTTTTCCTCATGGGCAACATTGCGCTTAACAAATTTCGATCGCAGAAGCGACAGGGCCCAGGTTCGACAGAAGAACTCCCCTTTGCCCAAGTGTTTTTCGCGCAGGACCTCGAGTTCTCAATTGAACGCTGGGAGACTTGGTATCGCCTCGCCCAGGCGAAGGACAACGAGCTGGAAGAGCACGTGCTGTGGAATGCCGACAAGATGAATAACAATAGCGTTGATCTGGTCAACTTTCAACGAGCCGCCATCCATTGTTATACCATGGCGGTCGCTGGCGCTGTTCGTAATGCAGACCCTTCACCGCAGGCGAGGGCCAAGGTCGCACAGATGTATACGGAATTTGGGAACCGTATCTATGCCTCGTCCACAGAACCGTTTAGCATGAACGCCTATGCCATCAAGGATACGGAACACAAATATTACAGTGGCAGCCTGACGCAGAACGTCTATCAAGACGTACCATTCAACCCGTTGTCCAAGTATACCGCTTGGAAATTCTCCAGCGTACTCTTCAAGCGGGCGATCATAGGAAATCCGGATAAGTGGTGGAACTACTATATGCTTGGCAAATGTCTATGGAAGATGTACTGCGAAAATGCTAAGAGTCCAGGAGTACGACCAAATGACGGTCCCTCGTGGGAAGACGTTGTCAACGCCATTGTCAACGCCATTGAGACGCTACCCGAGAAGAAGGAACGCAGTCGTGAACCTATCCTCGAACCTCATTACAAGTTGGTCTCCCTCACCCACAAACTGTTCCAGCGTAGAGTCATCGATCATGAAAAGGGGGCTGAGATCTTGGAAAACACGCCTTACGCGCAGAATCTTCGCCCCAATGGTGCTGATGATTGGGAGCGATATATGCTTGCTGTGCTCAAGGCCTTGCGCGCTGCCGATAAATCCAGCTGGCATCATCGCATCATCGCTCGTGCGGCGCATGTCATTTACGACGACTCCCACGACATGATGGTTGCACATGCCGCCAAGCATGAATTGACACAGCAAATCTTCACGAAGACCATGGCCGTTCAAGTCTGGAAACCCGAGAACGAGCGACCTGGTCGGCACTTTGTGTTTACGTCACGCTACACCAAGTTCTTCGTTCACCTTCTGGACCAGACTGGAGACAAGGCCAACATGGAACTGTTGGCCAAACGGGTACGAAAGAAGCAGACCGACTTCTTCGAGCACGCAAAGTTGTGGCAAGAGCTCTGCTCGCGGTACCTCAAACTTTTGCGACGGATGGGCCAGATACCCGAAGGTCACGAGGACACCGTTTTCAGAACGCTCACTTTTGACGAGTACAACGTTACGGCAACGCGTCTGGAAGCGTGGAGTCAGAATCCAGCCACTCAAAATGGCATCCTGGATATCCTTCGCGATGTGGTTGATCTCAAGCGCCTTAACAACGGTCTGGTCAAACCCGTCCTCATCGACGATCTCCTCGGCGACACCTTTGGCCTGTTGTATGCGACCGTTGGCCCGACTCTGCAGCCTTTGCCATCAGAACAGCAGCCCAAGATTCAACCTGCGCCGACTGCAGCGACACAAAGTAACGAACCATCGCATGTGGCATCGCTCATGCAAGTGCAAATGGACGGGAGCAACGAAAACCAGACCGCCCCTTTCAATCTCTACCATGGCAACCAGCTGAACCAACCTCCACCCCCACCTCAGCAAGTTGATACTGTCGCTAAGTCGAGGCCGAAGCCTGTCGGCCGCAGGGAGATTCAACGACGAGCCGAATCTTGCGCCCAGAAGCCCGCTGGCGCAGCTGCGCCCGTGGCGATTCCTATTCGATCGCCCCCGCCAGCAGCAAATACCACGCTTCCCCCCAATGACAGGCATCCATCACCCGACAAACCATCAACCGAGCAACCCTCGGCACCTGCGAGCATGAACGAGCAGCCGACGGTCTCGAACAGCGGAACCGTAACGGCGGCGGCCAGCGTGGCTAACGTGGACAGCGCTCCAGCCTCTGTTCACGACAGCGCGGACGATGAGAGCGAACTCAGCGAGCTGGATGAATCAGAGGTCCAGGAGATTGGACAAGAGGCCATGGTTGACATTGAATCCAAGCGAAGCATTTCCATGTCGGCCCGTCCCTCGCTGTTTCCTAATCTGACGGGTCGAAAGAAAGATGCCGGCAAAGTGGAAGACGCAGATGGTAGTAGTAGTAGTAGTAGTAGTACAAAAGACGACGAGGAGGCGGACGAGATGGATGTTTCGTGAGCGTGTTTCATGGCGAAGAGAGGGTGTTTTGTATCAGTATACGGCGTACAATTCATATAGATACCCCTTTTTTTTTCCGAGGCTTGGATAGGTGTACTATGTATGAATATGACGAGAATCTTCGGCTGTTTTTACACGGATGAAGAGGCAGCATGCCGGAAGAATACAGGCGTGTAGCAAAAAGCAAGGGTCGATGGTGTGTGGTCGAGTGGTGAAGAAGGTCCGGAGCGGAATAAGACGATGCCGACGGCACGTGCTCCGGCCCCCGATCCCCCGACCCGCACCAAAAAAGGACACAACATTACGCACCACCTGCATGCATGCAGACGTATGCAACATCCGCTGGGCAGACCCGAGGGACCACAGTGACAACATTTTGCACCGCCCTACCAGTCCGGGGAGCCCACGCCTGTCACCATCGCACATTGCACATCCCACGTCTCGCGTCTCGCGTCCAGCATCTCACAGGCTGCTGGGAAGCCACGCGCGCAAATGACGTGCAACCTCCCGCAGCCATCCTTCCCTCGCGTCACATGAATGACTACATACTACATAGTACAGCCTCCCTGCCTCCTGTCCCCTGCACCCGTACCCGCGTATCTCCAAACCCTCATCGCACTGCCCGTGTTTCTGTAGAAGCCCGTCAAGTAGACTCGAGACCCCGTGACTACCGCGAAACGTACGACCGCTCATGCTACTCACGCCTCGGACCTACCGACTCGCCCAAACCCCCGACGCGGGCCGCGCGAAAGCTCCCTCTTCTTATTTCCTGCTCACCCCTTCGCGCAAAGAGCTGCGCAGCGAAGAAGTGCGTGCACGGAGTATGTTGTTGCTCCACCAGACCGGCGCCGTCAAGGTGGGCGAGGTCATAAGGTGAGCCACCGCGGCGGGCAGTGAGGCTTCAAGGAGTGACCAACGCTGACATGGCCCAGATACACAGTCACATACACGCCATCCGAAGACAGGATATTGCCGAGTCCCGCCTTCCTCCATGTACGGATACGGAACACATCGGCGATGCCCCTCCGCGCCGCATATCTCCACGGGCCCTACACCATCCACGTCGCCGCCTACCCTTCCACCTTCAATCCGAACAGGAAGGTCGAGTCACCGAAGAAGGAGGGGGTGCCCGAGTTTGAGCCAAACCTCAAGGCGGGAGGCTCGTGGAGCGCGAGGCTGACGGTGCCGGAACGCATTCGGGAAAGTGGTGGCAGCAGAGAGATCAACGACGGCTCGCCGCGGACGGCAACATGGATCATCGAGATCGCGTCGCAGATCATATTCTCGCAGTCGGCGTCTGTCAACTACGAGCTTCTGGTCGCGCGGGACGAGCGCTCGCTCGATTTGGGCTTCACGGCCATCACCGGAAACTCCAACGGGGTGCCAGGCCATGTCGAGGACCACCAGCAAGGCAAGGCGAAGCACGCTCGGAAGCACTCGGCGAATCCCAAGGGCGTATACTCCAAGGCAGTCAAACTGGTGGTGGAGGACATTGCAAGTCTATGGAACAAGCCGGAACTGCCGGAATGGCCGCCGGAAGAGGAAGAGATGTTGCCGCGCAAGTCCAAGGATATGGAGACAGGACCGTCTGAAGACAGGCCGAAGAAGAAGAAGAAGCCGAAGAAGATGCATCTGGTGATACTCACTCATGGTCTCCACAGCAACCTGGGGGCGGACATGCTGTATCTAAAAGAGAGTATCGATGCAACAGCCAAGCAAGCTCGCGAAAGCCGCAGGCAGCGAAGGCGGGAAGAACGACACCAGAAAACCGAACCCCAGCATCAGAGCTCAAAGGATGCTTCTACAGCTCCACTTTCGGGTATCCAAGAGGATATTGCGGAAGATGACGACGACGATGACGATGACGATGATGAAGAGATTGTTGTGCGTGGCCTTGACAAGAATGTTGTACGGACAGAACGCGGCATCCAGTATCTAGGAAAGAGACTGGCGAAATACGTCCTGGAGTTGACGTATCCTGATCAACCGTACCTTCCGACGAAGAAATCGAGATTCACCCCGTTCACACCAACCAGAGACAGGGGAGATCCAGGTGTGCCATCGCATGCCGGAAGTAGTATTCGCAAAGAAGATGTACCACAAAAGGACACCAGAGCGTACAGGTTCACGAGCATCAGTTTCATTGGCCATTCGCTCGGCGGGCTTGTGCAAACGTACGCCATCGCATATATCCACAAGCACTCGCCAGAGTTCTTCCAAAAAATCCAACCCATCAACTTCATCGCCATGGCTTCTCCGTTCCTCGGCATGAGCAACGAGAATCCAATGTATATCAAGTTTGCGCTGGACTTTGGTTTGGTGGGACGGACCGGGCAGGATCTCGGTCTGACGTGGCGAGCTCCTACCATTGCGCGAAGCGGATGGACTGCAATGGTCAGCGGGTTCGGCGGGCAGTCGCAGAATCAGCACAAGAATGAAGACCCGGGTGCCAAGCCTCTACTCCGTATCCTTCCTACTGGTCCGGCACATGTCGTCTTGCGCATGTTCCGAAATCGGACAGTGTACTCGAATGTTGTCAATGATGGCATCGTCCCGCTTCGCACAAGTTGCCTGCTGTTCCTTGATTGGAGAGGCTTGGACAGAGTCGAAAAAGCGAGAAGAGAGAACGGACTCATTGGGACCGTGGCCACATGGGGCTTCAGTCAATTGACCGGGCAGAATACATCCCCCAATCCCTCCAGGGTGGGGTTCCATGAAGACGAAAATGACGGTACGCGGTCACCATCAGCCAATAGTGATGATACTGCTGTTCCACAGCCAGGCGCCGATGTTACGAATCAAGATGACGAAGCACAAGCCGCTGGGTTCGACCAACAAAGACCCGATTCAGATAGTCGACCGGCTTCGCCAACCAACAATCAATCGACTCTGAGTGCACTGTGGGGATACATCCGCCCATCTGGCAAGCATACTGCAAAAGACAAGAAAATGTTCAAGAGGAGCCAAACGGTCGCTTCTGATCAAGGAGAAGCAGGCAATGCAGATGAAGCGTCTTCTTCGGACAACCCCGACCAGCAGAACAAGAGACCCCAGGCGACTCGCGGCGATTCCTTGGCGAACGATCCAAGCCACCCATCTGCTCCCCCGAAGACGACCATTTTTGAATCTGCTGGCGACCTCCTGGCTCCCCCCGTTCCTCCGGCTTCGTGGATTGTAGACCCTACCATGCGCGCCCGTACGATATTCCACGACCGCATCTACCATCCCGAAGATATCCCCCCTCCACCCACCAAGAAGAAAGGCAGTCGGTCATTCTCGGGAGATAGCACCACGTCCCAGAACTATGCCGGCAGTGACGAAGAGGGCGGTATGCGTGTAGAGGAAAAGATTGCTCGAGCCTATCACAGAGATCTTTCTTGGCGGAAGGTGCTCGTTCGGCTCGAGCCGGATGCGCACAACAACATCGTGGTGCGGCGAATGTTCGCCAACGCTTACGGCTGGCCCGTAGTCAAGCACTTGTGCGATACCCATTTCGCAGATACCTTTACCGCCGAAACTCGCGACGAGCTCGAACCTGCCCTTGACCGAGCGAAGAACGTGGAGGCACCGATCAGAGCAGATGGGGAGCACGTCAAGGGTCAAGAGGATATCGACCCTCTTGTTGAGGGTACGGAGAGCGAGATGAGGGAAGTCGCTGATGAACTAAAACCGTTGAAGACGTGCGAACAGCATCATCGCAGATTGCACACTGCAGACTCTGTACGCAGCAAAGACTCGTCTGTTTGGGACGACTTATACTTCGAAGGTACATCTGACGACGATGATGATGACGAGCAAGACGACCGAAACGCTATTCAGCGCTTCCTCCAGTTCCCACCACCGAGCAAGAAGCCCAACTCATCCACATCACCAAAGATGACCGATCAACTCGGCACAAGCGAAGCAGAAATCGCAAGCTTTCTTTCCTCCCCACATCTCGTACAACCCATGGATATGCATCGCGGTATCGGCGCCTCGTCATCCAGAGCACCGTCGGCGCGCGAGCCAGACTCTCTAGAATCAATGGGCGGGCCCTTACTCGGGAAAAGCAGACAAAGCTTGAGTCCACCAACAACGCCGTCGGCAACGAATATCAGTGGTGTAGGCCTGGGTCTGAGAAGGTCGCTAGATGTTGCGTCACCCGGTTCGCAGGACGGGAGGGCGAGAAGTGGGAGTGGGAACGGCGGTGTGGTGGAACAGATCGTGAGGATGAGCAGCTATTCGCAGGAGCGGAACTGAATTGGCCATCACGACATGGACTTCAGGTCAGACCGTTCAGAAGAATAGATACGAAGGGTGTTGAGTGCATTGGATTGGAAGCAATTGGCGTAACGTGGGCGACATGAATTGGGTAAGATCTGAATAGATGGTGGGTGATTGGGCATGGCCCTGTGAGGCACTTCGCTGTATACCCTGAAAGCTTATTTAGTTTGTATGATCAATCTTCCACTCTTCGTCGTCGTCGTCGTCATCGTCATAATCTTCAACTCGCTCTCTCACAGAGCCATTCTGCTGAGCTTCTCCCGCACTTTGTGGAAACGAAGACGGAGACGGAGACGGGATGCATTCAATCGATGCTGCAGCGAGAGTAACACAGGGTGAGAGATGGTGATTAACTACCCTAATACGATCGACTATGCATTTCGCAGGTACACACCGCTAACCCCCCCCCCCCCCCCTCCAAACAAAGGGATATATCATGCAATTGTCATAACTGCATCCTGGGGACGCGCCGTCCATGCCGTTTTGAAAAAGCCAACGAGAGAGACCTGGATTCCTACTCCGTATCCACATCCACATCCACATCCTTCGCCTCTAGCTTGATCACCTTGGCCTCTTTCTCCTCGCCGGACGCTGTCGGAGAAGCAGGGCGTTTCTGCGGGACCGTGAGCGTGGACTCCGGGGGTTGCGGGGAAGCAGTCGTCGGGGTAGTGGCGAGAGCAGGTTGGACGGGTGCTGGAGCTGGAGCTGGGGCAATGGCAGGGTATTGGCTGACGTTGGTGCTGATGTTGGGGCGGGAGACGTTGACGTAGGGGGTGTTGTTGTTGTTGTTGTTGTTGTTGTTGTTGTTGAAGGGACTTTGAACCGGCGGTGCACGGCTGGTATGGGTGTAGGCGCGGACAGGGAGGAGAGGGACTTGCTGGAAATTCTGCTGGGGCTGGGGGGTGGGCTTGGCTTTAAAGGGACTGCTACTCACTTGCGTCTGCTGCTGCTTTTCGGTCGGAATTCCCTGCCCTTCCTTGACAAAGAGCTGTCTCTCATTCCTGAACAATTCCGTCTTCACCTGTGCTCGCGCTCCTTCTCCGGCCTTCCCTCCTTGAGTACCACCAACGCCTCCTCGTGCTGCTGCTGCTGCTGCTGCTGGGGTGGCTGAGATAGCTCCGGATTTCACACCCGCCGGATGCGTACCGGTGAAATAATTCTGCATATCCGAGAGCCTTTGTCCATGCATGCCGAAGATGAAGTCGTATCGGAGATCGGCATACGTGTTGAAGACTTCGTTCCATCGCGATACGAGAGAGGGGTGACATGCTACGTGGTTGGAAGACGAGGAGCCCCAGTGCATGACGAGGACATCGACCACGAGGTTGCGGAGCGCGCTCTCGGAGACGGGGATGGCGGGTTTGCTGTCGGCGAAGGCGGACGGAGTACTGCTGGCGGGAGTAGCGTCGGATTTGTTGTTGTTGTTGTTGTTGTGGGTGCCGGCGGAAGAAGAGGAAGGGGAGGATGTCTTACGAGCAGTCTGCGCCCAAACCCAAGCTACGAGCTGAGGGGTGAGGATGAATTGCGTGCCGAAACCGTGGTATATGTGGCTCATGGCGTGGTTTTGGAACCGTGCTGATGTGGCCGAGTCAGTACGGTTACTACGCCTGTCCACTCACTGCCGAAGCAATCGTACTTACGGGAGCGGATCGAAGCGCCGAACACCCAAGCGCGGAAGTGGACGGGGATGGGATCGTTCGGGGCGATGCCGATTGGAGTGGCACCGCTCGAAGCGGCGGATGGCGTGGTTGAAGCGACCGTATCCGGGTTGTCTGGGTAGCTGCCACGATAGATGAAGCTGAGGAAGAGGCCAAAGACGAGGTTATCGACCTTTGTGAGGGTGATGGTGGGGATTAAACGAGAGCCTGTTACGTACCCAGCTGCATTCGTAGATGATGAAGTCTTGTCCTCGTTGTGATCTGCCGGAAGAGGATTCGGCTTCGGAGTATCCACCGACGCTGTCGAAGTGACCTTTGCAGAAGCAGCGGCTCTGTGAGCCTTCGCCATGGCAGAAAGCTTCTCAAAGAAGTAGCCAGAGGAATAGCAGACTAGGTTTTGAGGAAGGGTGTATGCTTTCGGATGGGCATCATTGACGATGTTGACTTGTACGCTGGGTCCTTGGAGCCTAATAACTTCTAGTAAACAGTCTTAACTCGTAGATAAGGTGAGGAACATACAGGTGAACAAAAAAATCATTAGGCTTGCCATTTTGCCTCTGAGGAGACTTGATTGGAGCAGTCGCCATGGAGGCCTTTGGTTGAGAGGACATTACTTCTCGCACGACCTCACAGATGATTTTGAAGTTTGGGCGTGGGTGATGTGGTGGTGGATGGTCGGAGGACCTAATATATAGCCCGAGTGCTGGCGCTCAGGAGATGCCAAGACCTGGCGTCACTCGGGGTTCTTGCTGTCTTCGTCTCTCACTTGTTGACCTTTACTATAATATTCGACGGCCGACTATCGGTTCGGGGACGGCGTCACGTTGATCCGAGATGTTTGCCTCTTGGAAAGTAAAGTCGGAAGCAGACGCTATAAGATTAAGTGACCAACGACGTGCATTGTCTAGGTAACCAAAGGTTATGTCACTTGACATGGCTTAGGAGGATTATGCTAAGGTTTCAATTCGGCAGCTTCACTTCTGGTGACTTGTGCTTCAATTAATCAGAGATATAGGTTTCAGCACGTAAACGTGAGGAGAGCTGGGGTAAGTGTTTTTTCTTAGGACGTTCTCGACAATACACAGTTTTGCATTATAATACTTCATTTCAGGATCATCAGCAGGTGGAAAACACATGTCACGCCCATCCAAGTCGGAATCCACCCGACGCCTGCCCGTGACCTACTCGGCCCTTGCAGTCATCCAATCTAGGCCACGTGCCCGATCCTTTATATAGTCACGCTCCAGAGCTATCCTTGGGTTCATCCCGATATCTGATATGCATCGAGGTAGCTCACCTAAACAAGACGGCTATTCACACAGCATAAACCAGAAGGTGCAAGGAACACTGAAAAACAGTCAATGATGATAGTGTCAAGTCGTACAGATAGCCCAGTCAACATTGAAAGAACCTCCCTCTCACAAACAGGCTGAAAGTGACCCAAACTCCCCAGTCTACAAAGACCCCAAAGCATTGAAGTGAAAACTTGTATGGTTGTATTCAGGATCCCGGTGCGTTCGTTTTGCCCATGTCGGAAGAAACGATCATGGGAGAACGCGGCCGAGAGTCCGGCACATGCGGTTCCTCCCCGTCCGAAGGAACAATCACGGGAATTTTTGGTCGAGATACCTGCACGTGCGTCTTGCCCATGTCGGAAGAAACGATCATAGGGGAACGCGACCGAGCGGGATGGGTGTCGTCGTCTCGCCATACATGGAGCCTTTGTCTCCGCAAGCACAGGCCCTCGAGTTTCTCGACCGCGACGGAAGCGGCTTCGGGCGTCTTGAATCGAAGCCGTGCTTCGTTTGGCGAAAGTGTGCCTTCGGTCACTATGATTTCGCAGTGAAGGGGTTCGAGGCCCAGGCCTTGGAGCTCACTCCAGAGATCTGTATTGTTGATCTCCTTTGGAATGGATGAGATCCTGACCTCACCGAAGTTCACATCCCCTATCGGGCTGGGAAAGGAAGCGCTTTGTTGGGATGGACGATGCGGAGTACCCGTGAGCGGTTGAAATACATTCGAATTCCTGGCTTCGTCTTGAGTGACGAGTCTTCCCAACGGAAAGATGTCCCGCGCAATATGAGTGGCCGTATCCCTCGAGCAGTTGCATCTCAACAGTTGATATGTTTTCACATTTGCCTCGGTTTCGAAGATGTGGATGTTCAATCCCATTTGCACGTCTCTGTCATCCCCCATGAGAAATTCTGAAGAGCTTGGTAAATGTTTCTCGGTAACTTTTCATGCCCTTTTTTTTTCGCTTACCGATGACCTTGTCGGCCTCTTTCCTACTTTTCAGGCGAATATTCGCTCGTTTACCAGAAGAGTCTTCCCACACGTGTCCACATCCGGGTTGAAGTTTCATCTCCTTGCGCATGTACCCTCTGAGAGTGAAATAAGATGACAAAAATTTCGCTTTGCCGGATAACAAAAGCACGTATTTCCAATACCTCGACTTATACTTATGATCTGAACTGGGAAGCATCGTCGAATGATCAGTGTTTTGTGTAACAAGTGCAGAGCTCAAAGTCCAAGTCGCGTAGTAACAATCAATAGAATGCGTTGAATAGTCAAAAGAGCTTGTACTGTCTGTCGGGGTTGAAGTAAAGAAACAAAGGACATGATGGTCATGATTTATACCCCAAGCCTAACGACTCACCACTGTTGGCTCCAGCTTGACAGTGTTGCTTTTTCAATACCTGAGTCAAGACAAGTCATGCTAGGTCAACGTCACCTAGCCTCGGTGACTCTTGAGTTCACCGTGATTGCAATACGTTTGTTCACTCTATTTATCCTTGCATTTCCATTGCAGTGACAGGCATTAGAGTATGTGTATAGTACATATCCAGACCAAATTTAGAAAAGCTTAACCTACATCCCTGAGTCGAGAGACGCACGGTGTGGCGAGACAAAGTATAGGTACTTCGGCTTTAGGCAATGACTTCTCTCTCATGCTAGCTGGCTGTTACTATTGCTATGACGGAATAATTTCTGTACCTTCTTAAGATACTCTACGTCCTGTTTAGACTAAGGAGAATAATTCTATCTATACTTTTTAGCCTTAGTTATAAGGGGCTCTCTTTTATAGTAAAACTATATCCTTTTTATAACGTATTCCACCACCGAGCCGGATAGACTACTGAGCCGGACACTTTTTCTTGGCACGACTAACACCACGTACAAAAAGCGAATTTATTTAATACTAATAATAGAACCTATATATAATATACTTGTATTGTCCGTACCGTCTGTATAGTGGTGTTTTACCTGGGTTTAGAGTTGCTCTTTAGTAACAGGGGCTACCCCATAGATCATACGATAGATAGCTACCCTGCATAGATTATACAATAGATGGCTCTATAGATTATATAATAGATGGCTATATAGATCCCTCTCTCCTCTGTATAAGGTGAGAGGGAGAGTTAAGTAGAATATAATCTTTGCCTTTACCCTTTGTTCTTACTTAGTACGCCTTTAGGCGTACTATCTG
>JAGQEM010000121.1:0-88870 GCA_019202945.1 Corynespora olivacea
AAAGGGCGCAAAAGGAAGCGAATTCAGATAGGTAGTATAATAGAGTTTAGTATAGGTATATTACAGGTAGCTAAAAGTGCTTCTACTACCCGTACAACGTCTAAGAAGGGTAGTAGTAGAGGTAGTCAAGAAAGGACCCAGCCAGCTCAACAACGCTGTAGTAATTATAGGGGGACTAGACACAACGCTCGTACGTGTTAGAAAGATATAGAAGAAGATTCTAAATCTAATATAGCTACGTTATATAAAGGATCTATAGAGGATATAGAGTAATTTTATATTTTGTACGTAGTGTTCGCGATGCTAAGAAAAAGTAGCCGGCTCACTGGGGTGGCCGGCTCACTAGTGCTTTATGTTATATAATTATAGGTTATACGTCCTAACGCTATTAAGCGTCCCGACGGTCTCGTAGAGCCAAGCCTTACGGGACCTACGGGACGTACGGGACTTACGGGATACTACTAGTATATAGTTAGAATATAATAGCCCTTATAGCTCAACCTTGTTACTAAGCTTACTTTTGGAATATAATCTATTTAGTACTTTGTACTCTATAATTGTATTCCCTCTCTTCACCGTTCTGCACATCTTTTATATGAGAACCAACCTGAGCTGTCCTTGCCAAGCAACCCTGTGCTACCCCTAACACACCACCACGAGTCATTAAGGCTAGCATAGATCAAGGATCTCAACAGCTAGTAACGCGTTATTATATTAATCCATCGCAATATACTGTGGGCAATAGCAGGTTTTAGTAGGGGCTTGGCAAAGACTTGTCACTCGCTATGATTTATCACTCGCTATGGAAGTACGTTAAGTATTACAGTGGTAGGCTGAGAAAACTTTTACTAACTGAACTTTCAGCGTAGTAGGGTGAGCTGACGTCACGACGCAGGTGGGCAGCAATCTGAATTTGTAGGCATTTGTCAAAAGATTGATTATTAGTGTGCGCGGAAATGGTTCGATGTCACGTAATAGATATAATCTTCTCTTGTGACACTAGTACCAGCCCTAGCGCTGGTGGTAAAAGAAGATTCCGGAACCTCTTACAGCTCGCTGTATCCTGCCTGAAATTCGATCAAAGACATTGGATGATGATAAGAGAAATAAAAAGTAACAGTCACGTGATTCCTTGTGTGCGTGTGCTAAATTGAATGGGTGATTGATCTTACAGCAAGCACAACGTCATAACAAGCTTACTCACATGGCATGAATAACCATACCCTATGTAATAATGAACTCTATGCGGTCACTAATAAGTCTCTTAGTCTATAAGAATGATATGGCGGCCTTTATGCATTCGCTCATCTGGGTCTCGCGACATCGACAACATGATATAGAGAGGCAAGTCTGGATGCAAAGTTCCGCTAAGATGCAAGCGAAAACGACATACGAGGCATTATCATGCAATATTAAATATCGGAATAAACTCAAAATGTAAACGGTCACAAGTAACAATCGAACGCAATCGTAGGATACGGACGAGGATGTGTTATGGAGTTGTAGGACATGTGACGTCATCCAACACTGTATTAACAAGCACTGCATTTGGCAGGAGGGGCGCCGTCTTTTGGAGCCAGCAGGTGATAATAATTGACTGATAATAGGCAGCTACGGCAAACAACAAGATCAAGGAGAGCTGCAGTCTACCTCTTCCAAAGTAGCATGTCGCAACGAACTGCGACAGCGGTGAGAATTGACTCTGCTATCCTCGAGAAGACGTAAAAGGGCGAAACAAAAGATCGAGGAGCGATAGGCGCGTTGGGAGTAGGCTCGGAGTCGTCTGGCCTTGCAAGGAAAGGCCCCAGGTACCAGCCAACATGGAGACTGTGCAATCACGTGCAGATAATCTCGTGGTATGCATAACCAACGACGAAAAATGCGAGATCAGGTTGCATGCCACAGACCTCAGGCAGCATGAGAACTTCTCAAATGACCTTTGTCGAGGAATGACGTCTTGGAACACCAAGAGTCCTTCCTCTCTTCGGCAGGATCCTCAACCGCCCGGGCAGCAACCCAACCCACAAAGATCGATTCTCCTAGCCTCCACGATTCACGGTAACTGTCACAGCAGGCTTTGTAACCGTCACTATAGCTGGAGTAACCGTAACGCGTGATATCGAGGTGACAGTACGTAGAAGGGTATTAACCGAAACTTGAGTTGACACACGCGTAACGGTTGAACTGCGTACTAATGTACGTGTGACCGTCGATGTTGGCGCAGTGATACGAGACGTTGAGGTGACCGTTTTTGTAAATGAGGAATATGAAGTCAGAGTCCTGGATGCGGTGCGCGTCAAGGTCGATATACTCCGAGACAGGCGTGTGGTGGTCACGGCACGCGTGGAGATCTTTGTTATTGTTGTACGTGCTGCGGTACGCGTCTGGTAAGAGTTAGTGAGGTAACCACGAAGAGGAGAACTATAGGAAGGCTGAATGGTCAAGTACAGGACTCGAGTCTGAAAGCAGAGGAGACTTGAATGATATATTGATTGAAGGTATGCGCAGTGTCAAGAATTGTCACTTACCACTGTTTTGGTTGTAGGAATCCGAGAAATTGAGAAAGATGTTGATATAATTGTCCGTGTAGCCCGAGGTAGTGTGATGCTGGTCGTGGAGATTGAGAAGCTAGTCTGCGTCTGAACTATACTTTCCGTAATTAGAGAAATCTCCGTGCTTGTAATCACTTGAGTTTGATCGACCATTGAAGTGGATATTGTAGTTTCGGTTTCGGTTTCGGTTTCTTGTGGTAAAGTGTAGGATGAAACGATTGAGAGAGTGGATGTTCGCGTGACTTCAGGTAACGTAAGGATCGATGTCGAATTGTTAACGATCGTTGTTGTTTCAGTCTCCCGTGGTAGCGTGAATGATGATATAAACGAGATTGTAACACTGCTCACTACTGTCTCGCCTGGTAGGGTTGAAACAGATATATCCGTGATTGTGCTGTGTGTGTCAGCTTTGAATTTAGAACGGTGAGTGCCAGCTGATTTGGCGGGTCGTTCGGGTAATCATTCTGGACCTGGAGAAACTCTGCTGCATCTCTTACCTAAGGATTGTAGTGGGGCTGAGCTGAGAAGTGATACTCAGAGTAGATATAGCTGTATCTGTGATTGTACTAGATTGTATCAGCACAGAGTATATTGTATGTGAGAAGTCCAACAGGAAGTCACCAATCTCAAAAGAGAGAACAGTTTACTAGGTGCCTATTAGATAATTGTACTTACCTGAGGATGGTGGAAGCACTTGGCTGGTAGGTGATGCTCAGGGTAGAAATAGCGAGTTCTGTGGTTGTACTATATGCAAATTAGTCTAGGAACGACAAAGAGCCAATCTGTAGAATTTATTACCTCGTTATGGTAGCCTCGCTCACGTGAGTGAGGTCTCTAGTAATGGGAGCTAGCTCGGTGGTTGTTCTGTATTGTAATTAACCAATGTGATCAAAAGACTTGCAAAATAGGCCTTCACCTGGTGACTAGAGCTTCACTGATATGAGTAACATCTATCGATACAACCGAAGTGATAGTGGAGACAGATAGAGAGGCCTCATAGATTGTCTTCCAATAGGTGAGGTTAAGGGTGGAGTAAGATATCTCTGTAGTCGTACTATGAAATTGTTAGCCACTGCTCTTACTGGGGAGGAATTTTGAAATCATGGGGGGATCTAGGATGAACCTATGGCGAAGAGATACTTCTACTGGGCCTTTGATGAGCAGCATAAATTCGAAGCCGGCATTCTTCTGGATTGATAAGATTGCAACGTTGAGTCAAGATTTTGGCAGCATGCTGATATCTCCGGCGGTCTAGAGGGTCGCCAGGATCTTGAGATATGATGTCGCTTCGCCGGTAAAGAGTGGAAGAAGACCTAAAGGAACGACAAATGATGGATTGGAGAACACGTACCTAAGGTCAGAAATAGTAATCGTCCGCTCCGGTACAGATACCAATTCCGTAACGGTTGTATTGAAACCAGGCAACCGCTCAGTCGTGGTCAATGTGTAGGGAAGACCTGATGCAGTAAGGTACTCTAGCGATGTATACACTTCTGGAGGCGGTGCAGGCATCTCAATAGTTTGGTATGCAGTATAAGTCCGTTCCGGACCTAAGACTGTCTCTGTGTATCCAGAAACCAGCGTTTCAATTGGGCCAGCGATAGTCCGATAGCTGGTCTCTACTGCTGCGGAGAGAAACTCGGTAATCCATTGTGTATTAGTGAAATTGAATCCTTCTCGTGTAAGCGTTGCGTAGCTAGTTTCTGGTGGAGCGGAGATAGTAAGCGTTTCCTAAAAATGGGTTGGTCAAGAGTGCTTGAGAGTTCTTCGCCGGCAATAGATACTCACGAGAGAGGTCACGTAGATTGAATCAGTGAACCGTAATGTCGATGCAGGCTCTACATATACACTTGTTTCTGTCGTGGTATCGTGTAACGTAATCGGTGATGCGCTGAGAGTGACAATTGACTACAGAATATTAGCCCTTTGATTCCGACACCCTCAATTTGAGGCCTTTCCTGGCTTCGTTTACGGAAAGAGCGACTTACAATAGATGTAATGAACTCAGGCGGCTGTGAAATGATAGATGTCTCTGTGGAAATGTTGTAAATGGTGATTGAGGAGGCCGGAAGGGTCAGTATAGTCTAGGCCGATCGATTAGCACGGAAATGCCTATGGGCCCTACAAAGCGCAGCTTACTGTAGACGTTACCAATTCTGGTGGCTGGGAAATGAGAGAAGTCTCCGTGGTCACAATTGGAGGTAGTGATGTTGTGCTGCGTTCTTTGGTCAGCGGACTATGCATTGAAAGTGAAGAGATGACCGCGAATGAGGCCATGAAACTCTTCGTTGACGGTTCGGCAAATCCAACGTAATCTCAAAAACCCCTCCCCTACACTACGAGTAGCACTCGGTTCGTATTTCACAAGACTACAAGCTGCGCGAGGCTGAAGTAGCCACGCATTGGCTTCGTCCTTCTTCCCGAATGATTGGAAAACTGCAATGCTTACCTCGTGATGTACGAAATCCATGTATTGGACACCGTAAGTGTCGGTCCACTGATGTAAGACGTAAGTACCTGAGTAGGCCCTTCAATGCTGACGTATGATGTGAAGTTCTCCACGCGAGTTTGATAGTCCACGACCGTCTCGACAGGTGCGGAAATGAAAGAGGTAAAGTTTTCGGTTCGAAACTCGGTAGTATAAATTGTAGAAGGCGGCAAAGTGGTAGTAAGGTACTGAGTGTAGTTCTCTGCGATCGTGCGCTCGACGTAACTCGTTTCTGGAGGGTTGGTGATATATGCTGTGGAAAATTGAACGAGGGTGGTTGGTTGGTCGATATACGAAGTGACTGGAGGTAAGGTCTCTGTGACTTCAATAATTTGAGAGACCTAGTTGAATGATCAGTTGTGTTTGCAAGTGTGGTGGGGTCAAGTGAGCGAAGCTTCGAAATAAGAAGGCTTTTCCAGGGATCATGATCACCACAATAAGACTTGTAAAATTCTAGGAGAAAGGTTCCATGAGCAACTACACATTCAGGAAGGGTTTACGGAAATATTACGCGGAGAGGTTTGCGATCGAAACGCGCTCAAGGAAAAAGGAGATTTATGACCAAATGGAACTTTAGGGAAGGTAAATGAGATCTATGGAGACGGAATTCTGTGGTGAATTGGGCTTGTGTACGAGAAGAATTGCTGAAAATAAATGCTTGATAGAGAGTCGTGATACGTTTCGCGCAGCTCGGCATCGCATTGAAGAAGCATATGTGGCACTTACCTCTTTCGTTAAGTAGGAGTATACGATTGAAGTTTCTGGTGGAACGAATTCTGTGATTGTGTAGGGTTGAGAGACCTGAAGCACACATTAGCGCCAAAGGCAAGGCGGGATAAAAGATGTGAGAGAGTTTCACCACCCCCTACGATGGAATGCACGCACCTCCACAGTTCGATATTCTAGATCACTAACGGTCAACGTGCTAAAGATAGAGGTCGTACTGGTATAGTTAACGGTCTCAACCAATGACACTGGGGACGTGATGTAGGATATTGAAGTTATAGGCTGGAAAACTGTGCGCTCTTGAGACTCAACCAAGGTTGTGAAGCTCGTGATGAAGACCTATAGATCAAATCACATGTCAGCAAGGTTCGTTTGCACAACAAGCGGGGTTTTCCATGTAGTCTTGAGTCGAAGGCAAATAGCCCCTCTGACGAACCACCAGGCTACGAGGTAGTGCTGTAACACCAAGCCGAGAATCGCGTGATAATATTTCTCAACGCCCACATATGGAGTGAAGCTCATGGTGCAAAATCCGAACCAAGTCCAAAGGCTTGAGACTTGCAGCTGGACTAGACAGATCGACAAGGATAGTATAGACACCTGCATGGCAAGATCCACCGCGAGTGAATGCGATTTGAGATGGGAGTTTACGTACCGTAGAGGGAAGAATAGATTCGACTGTAGTCCTGATCGCTCCCGGCAATGTAATGTCTAGACGCGGATCAGAGTCAGTGAGGTTTGGAAAGGGGTTACAAGCAGATATAATGATCATGTAGCTACCACTTTCTTGTTGCCGGTGCACTTACATTCAGTGAATACTGGACCCGCTGTTTCGATATACGAGTATTCCACCTTTGTTACATTGTGGAGTTCCAATGACGTCACCGTAGGTCCTTCAGTCGTGATAAACGCTGTGGTAGTAAAATTCTCTTGCTGAACGAGGGTAGATATCTGCGTAACGTATACCAGTGATGGAGAAAGGGTTTCATATTGAATGGAAGTACGGGGTGGTCCGGGTGTTTCCACGTAATTCGTTGTCGTAAAATTTTCTTGAACAGTGAGCGTTGAGAGTTGGGTGATGTAGATTGAGGTCGGTTCCAATTGAATCGAGGTCAAGGGTGGTCCAGGTGTCTCTATATACGCGGTGCTCGTGTAGTTAGACTGAATAGTAAGCGTTGAAATTTGAACTGAGGTCGGACCAGGCGTTTCCAAGTATTCTGTAGTGGTATAGTTTTCTTGAAGAGTGACTGTAACAGGGGGCGGAGTAACAAAGATCTCGGTAGGCTGAAACTGGACAGAGGTAGGCCCAGGAGTCTCAATGTATTGAGTGCTGGTATAGTTCTGTTGGAGAGTAATCGTGACAGGCTGCGTAACAAAGATCTCGGTAGGCTGAAATTGTACTGATGTAGGCCCTGGTGTCTGGATGTATTGAGTCTCCGAGACGACTAACGTTGAAATCTGTGGGGTAATATAGATAGTCGATGGTGGTTCTGTCTGGGTAACATAGACGGTTGGGCCAGTCTCGTGGAATGACTCCGTGAGGGTACCTAGGGGTCATCAGCAAATAAACAAAAACCTTTCGGCATCGAACAGAAAATCCACATTGTGTTAGGCTTCATGATACCGTGTATCTAGCAGAGCAGCATACGAAGTAATGTAGATTTTCCTCTTTGTGATGAGCATGAAGCCGTGAATTGATAAGAACCATTGGCTCGATATTCATGATCCCGCTATAAAGGGATTGGCGTTCGCTCAAATAAAGAGCAAAAGGTTTTCTTCTGTGCGATGCCAGATTGACGGAACAGCTAAAGCCTTTGGAAGAATTTGCGAAACTCAAGAAGAAAGAAAACCGGGGCATTTGAGAGGGAGTGCACTTACTCAGCTGTGTAATCTCTCTCGAAACTGTAAGCACCGATGTTTCTGTAACGGGGGCAGGAATAAAGGTTTGGATGTCGGTGGAGTAGATAAAAGAACCGGGTGTAGTCACAAACACCGTGCCTTTAGGTAGAGCCGAATGTTAGCAAAGCTCGTCAAACGGTCTACCGGTGCTCTTCACTCTAATATACCGTATGGTAGCGAAACTGCGGCAAAACGCCGCGCATGGATCACTCACTCAGTTGAGTTACATATTCCGAGATAGTAAGTGTCGATATCTCGATTACAGGCGACGGGTATATGGTTTCTAGACTAGTTTCGCGAATGACTTGACCTGGTGTTGTAAGGTAAATCGATTCCGTGACTGTGCCTTGAGATTGGAATCAAGGTCAGCAAGTTTCTTCCGGGATCTCTCAATGTGCTGCATCATGACCCTCCACGTTCATAATTGCGGAAGACTACCATGTGCTTCTGTCGGAAGTACTCACTTAGCAGTGTCGATGTTTCAACAATAGGCGACAGGATGACACTTTCGTAGCTCGTTCGGTAGAATGACTCCGTTATTGTACCTTGGGTATATAATATTAGTAAAGTTTAATGGGTGATATTTTGCTGCGACGGCTGCGACAGCTGCGAATGGATTCCAAGCTACGCTATGATTCACGGCTGGGCTACTCACTGAGCAGAGTCGATACCTGGACAACAGGCGATGGCAGTATGGTTTCAAAGATTGTTCCATAGAATGACTCCGTAATTGTGCCTTAATTCAACTCAGTAATGTTCATTTATCAAGCCGGTGGTACACTGGAATTCCGAGCGCCACGAAAGAACGCGAAGGATCACTTCGTTTCGACTGGGGATACTGACTTAGCTGCGTCACATTTTCTGAGACAGTAAACGTTGAGACGATTGGAGATGGAACAATTGTCTCGAAGCTTGTAAAGTAGATTGATTCCGTAGTTGTGCCTGGGAATCAAGGTTAGCAAGATCATCCTACGTGTTTGGTCCCTCTTCCTAGGCATCCATTTTGAGAAATGCCCAAGATTCTACGAGCTTTAGCGACATGCGGGGAGGATCCTCACTCAGCTGTGTGATATTTTCCGAGATTGTAAGGGTCGTGACGACCGGAGACGGTACAAATGTCTCAAAGCTTGTAACGTATATCGAGGTCGTTGCCATGCCTTCACAGGACTCTCAGTCAGCAACTAGTCCAGACGTGCCGCAGGAATGCGATGAAGACGCAAAAGACGAACAACAAACCAATTGTTGGATCCTGGCTGAACAGAAAGAGCAGGCAAAGATGGTAAAAGAGAGGTAAAGGCTACAACATTAAAACATTGGGGTTTATTGTGTTGGGTAGGGATGAGGCATAGGATACAAGCATGAGCCTTGGGGAGCTGAGCGCCGTTTCCACCAACTTTTAGAGCAAGACATGCGCTCAAATCCCCTCGTTCCAAATGTATTCTCGTTACTCAGAATGCAAAAACGAGCGCTTGATCCAACTAAGAGACGGGATGGAAGCTCGCAAAAGTCTACTAAAGATGCATTCTCAAAAACGAATAGGAGGAGTCGTAAACGGGCCAGTTTAGCAAGACACAGTTCAGGGCTTGACTTACTCAATTGCGTAACATTTTCAGATACCGTTCGCTCTAAAAGCGAGGTAACAAAAACCGTCGAGGCTTCTGCGGTCTCTACTTGAATCTGCGTGATTGTAGGTCCGCTGAAGTATTCCGATTGCACAAGAGTGGTAGTGGAGATAGAGGTTATGAGAACTGGGGAGGGTTCGACAGTAAGGTATTCGGTTTGTACGACCGTCGGCCCATTGGAAGTAAAGTAAGCGGATTCAACGAATGTATCGGTGAACCGGATAGTCTCTGGCGGCAAAGTTTCGAATACCGTAACGGTTTGTCCTGGTAAGGTGTAGGTGGTTGAAAAGACACTGACATCAGTAACCCTTATGGTCTCCGGTGGGAGAGTCGCATATAATGTAGTGTTTTCGCCTGGTGCAGTGTAAGTCGTAGAAAATACACTAACATCTGTAATCCGGATAGTTTCAGGTTGAAGAGTCTCAAACAATGTGGTGTTTTCACCTTGAGCGGTGTAGGTAGTTAACGAAGTTATAACGACGGTAGACGCGAGCGGGGTAATATACTCGGTTTGGACAGGTCCAGGGGTTTCCATAGTTTCGAGGGCTGTAACGGTTAATGGATCAAGAGTACGGAAGGACGTAACGGTAAGCGGGTCTAGAGTGCTAAATGATGTTATGAGGACTGTGGATGCAGGTGGTGTAATATACTCGGTTTGGACAGGTCCAGGAGTCTCTATAGTTCCAAAAGCCGTCACAGTTACAGGATCAAGTGTCCGGAAAGATGTGATCGTGAGCGGATCGAGAGTGCTGAATGACGTTATGAGAACCGTAGACGCAGGTGGAGTAATGTACTCGGTTTGGACCGGCCCTGGAGTCTCTATAGTTCCAAAGGATGTGATGGTCAGAGGATCAAGAGTGCTGAATGACGTGATGAAGATAGTAGATGCATCTGGAGTAATATACTCAGTTTGCAGGGGCCCAGGAGTCTCGATAGTTTGAAAGGCTGTAACGGTTAGGGGATCAACGGTGCGGAAGGACGTGATGATTAGCGGATCGAGGGTTTGAACCGATATCACCGTCGAAGGCTCAAGAGTTTGCACAGATGTGACCGTTAGCGGCTCGATTGTCTGGAAAGAAGCTAAAGAGGGAGTTCAAAGTTAGCAAAGCCCACCATGGCGCTTTTTAGCACGCTTTCCTTCAAAACCCGACGACGGAAAAGGCTATGCCACTCAAACAACGCAGGATCTCCCGAGGTTTACGTACTAATGTATGTGGACTCTGTAAGTCTGACTGTTGACGCTTCAGCAGTTTCGGTAACCGAGATGTAGGATATTTGAACAGACGTGCGCTCAGGCCCTTCGGTGGTGATGTAGAAAGACTCAAAGAGGGTAGTTGGGACGAAGGATGTCTGAACAGATGTAATATCGGGACCTTGAACGGTAATGTACTGTGACTCTGTTTGCGTCGTAGAAATATAAGAAGTCTCAATAGTCACGGACGTCCGCTCAGGGCCAGGAGTCGTGATATATACTTGCTCGTATAGTGTGGTCGGTTTATCAACAAACGAGGTCTGCACTGAGGTAACCTCAGGGCCAGAAACCGTGATGAAAAGTGACTCCGTCTGCGTCGTGGAGATCTAGAGGTAGGAGTACAAAGTTAGCTAATCTTATTAGGGAAGGAGAGGCGTGTTATTGAAGGTGTGGGAACATGACGAGGTTCGGACACGAGATTGGCCAAGCCTGTCCTTGGGAAATACGTACATAAGAGGTCTGCACAGACAAACTTGTTCTCTCCGGACCTGGCGTTGTCACATACACTGGTTCGAATAAGGTGGTTGGTCTATCGATGTAGGTTGTTTCATACGACGTCACGCTAATAAAAGAGGACTCTGTAATCCTAATTGTAGACGCAGGAAGAGTTTCGAAGGCGGTGACCACTGGTCCGGGTGTCTGAACATATTCTATGGTCGTAATAGTGTAGTTTTCGCCTAACTGAGTATAGGTTGTCGAGGAAGTAAGGAACACGGTCGAGGGCGGCAAAGTCTGTACTTGAGTTAGTAATTCAGTGACCGCCGGACCGGGCGTTTCGATGGTTATATTCTGGCCGAGTCTAGAATTGCGAAATTAGTGAAGCCTCTTCGAACATTACATGATCTTGGAGTTGTTGACCAAATGCACATAGTCAACCTCTCATGCGTGCAAGGAGTCTAGCTGACAAGAGCTGATTGAGATAGCAGATAATAAGTCAAAGAGAGGGTAACATTGCTCCCTAATAAAATGAGAAGGGCTCGACGATGAGAGAGTTATGATTTCGTGAATCACAGTAACGTCGTAGCTAAGGAGAGCTTGGAAATGAAGGGAAGGTCGAAACCGAGAAAACACTCACTCCGTATAGGTCGTCGAAGACGTAATGTATATAGTAGAGGGGGGTGCCGTCTCCGTGAGAACCTGTGTTGAAATTTGCATCGAAGTGACGACAGGGCAGGGTGCCACGGTGGTGGATGTCGGATTAGACGAGCCGTCGCAAGTGCCGAAGAGTGGGTTGCAGCCCGTCCCGCAATAATCGGTGGACCTACCGCAATATCCATATTGAGAACAGCAAGGACCTTCGGGGAAATCGCCGCAAGAGAGGCCGACTTTGGGACCGCATGTGCCGTCCTGAGTGACACCGGTTGGGGTCGCGGTTGGGGCGGAGGGTGTCTCAATAAAGGAGGTAGCGATAAGGTTCTCCGTCCGAAGCTCCGTAAGCACCTGTATTGAAATCTGCACCGAAGTGACGACAGGACCGGGTGTTTCAATAAAGGAGGTAGCGGTAAAGTTCTCCGTCCGAAGCTCTGTAATGTAGGATGGCGGCAAAGTCTCGAACTGAACGCTGGTAATGTAGATACTTTCTGAAGAGGTTATCGTTTCTCGTGAAATGACTGTGGACGCTGGCAAAGTTTCGAATTGGGTAACGAATATGCTTGTCGAGGAGGTCTCCGTCTCTCGCGATACCACGGTTGATGCCGGCAAGGTCTCGAACTGTGTAATATAGATGCTCATCGGAGAGGTTTCGGTTTCGCGTGATATCACCGTGGAGGCCGGGAGAGTTTGGAATTCAACTTGGGTGATGTAGATACTGGTCGAGGAGGTTTCTGTTTCTCGAGAGATGACGGTAGATACTGGCAACGTCTCGAATTGGATGTCGGTGATGTATATGCTGGTCGAAAACGTGAGCGTTTCCCGAGAAACAACCGTCGAGGCAGGCAGGGTATCATATTGAACTTGAGTAATGTATATGCTGGTGGAAGAAGTCTCCGTTTCGCGTGACACCACCGTAGATGCAGGGAGGGTGCTAATGGAGATCTCTGATATGGTCAAAGGCTGTGTAAAGACCGACGTAATCTGTATCGTGCTCGCTGGAAGCTGGGTAGTTTCGGTAAGGCTTGAAATAATGGTACTCTGATTGTAGGTAGATACGTAGTAAGCCAGTTTTCGTTTCCTTGGTTGAGATGTACGCTTGAAAAAATGGCGTGGCTTACAGTCTCAGTATAGTTTATGGTTGATGCGGGCAATTGCTCGGTCAAGGTAACATTTTGTGTGTATGTTGAGGTTGTCCCTGCGAAGTGTTGGTGAAAGAGTGGTGATAAAGTGAAATTCAGGCGATGGGATCCCGGCCACAGGACCCCGCTGGTGGGAGGCTGGGTCTTCAACAGCCCACGAATGCCTTGTAATGCTTACTTACCCTGTGTGAAAGTTTCTGTCGTGCTTTGCGTAATAGTCTAACAGGATAAAGGATTAGCAAAGCGTCCAAGGAAATCTTCGCACAGATCACTGGATATCAAATCTCGAAGGTCGGAATTATAAATCGACACAGAAAGCTACATTTCCAGCCTGAGATGGCTATTGTGTACCTTGGTGGATCTTGGTGCAACTTGGAGGCTCCAAAGCTGGCCAGAGCCGAAGAGCGAATGGGCATCAACGTACCGTGGGTATTGTAACCAAATCAGTTTGGTATATGGTACTGGGAGGCAATTGCTCTGTTGTAGTTATCTGCTGAGTATATGTGCTTGTGATGCTGGACAGAATGGTGGTGCTGAACGTGGTGGGTTGCGTTATATACGCCGTTTGATACTCCGTGTCGGGGGGAAGCTGCGTGGTCACCTGTTGAGTATAGTAAACACTCAAGGTTGTTCTAAATGTGGTCGGTTGTGTTATCACTTCGGTTTGGTAGATCGTACTGGCGGGGAGCTCAGTAGTGACGGTGATAGGCTGAGTCACTACATCTGTCTGGTACAAGGTACTGTAAACCTGTTCAGTCTGAATAAGGGTATTGTAAGTCTGTTCAGTCTGAGTCACTACATCAGTCTGGTATAAGGTATTGTAAACCTGGTCAGTTTGATACAGCGTAGTGTAAACCTGTTCAGTCTGATACAGGGTATTGTAAACTTGTTCAGTTTGTGTAGCGAGTTGAGTAATGAATGAGGTTAGCACGCTCGCGTCGAGCGTTATGAAAGAGGTCAGAACGCTTCCCTGTAAAGCCTCCGAGTCAGTAGAGTTCGAATGGAAAACGGGCTCGGGATCGAGGCGAAACGTACGCTCTGTGTGAAGGTAGACGTGACGCTGCTGGTCAATGTTGAGGTTGTGCTTTGTGTTGTTGTTATGGATTGTGTAATGGTCGACTGCAACGGTCAATAGGGGGGAGGCGTTCCTGGAGAGGCGACATACGGTACCGTCGATAATCTGTCCCCATTAGCGAATCTCAAATGAAGGAAAGACCTGTGTGATGTATGCTTGGCTCGTCGAAAACAGCAACAGAAGGAAAGAAGTATGGAGCAGAGTGAGCAGAATAGAGATGATCAGGATAAGGGACGTCAATGGAAGATAATGCGGACAATGCGGAGGCAAAGGAATCATTCGAAGTGAGGGAGAAAGAGGAAGAGGGAAGTGAACTGTATGCATGGCATTGCTGCTGTGACATTGTGATGTTCAGGTACTTGGGAAGGGGGGCGGTTGAGAAGTTTGGCAGTGTAGACATTTCAGACGCGTCAAACGCGTCAAACGCGTCGAAAAAGGGAGTTCCTTAGAAGTTCTCAAAATGCGAAATCTTGCGTGCCTGGCGCGCAGAGGAAGGGTTCTAGACGCTTGGCAGTGGATGGAATGGATCCGCGAGGCAAATTCACCCAATGCTTCATCCCGAGGGGCGGAATCCAAGAAGCAATATGCGTCTATTTGCAGGTTTATCAAGTGTCGTTCTCGAAAACGTCGTCTTCTCGGACGATGCGACTCGGGGTTGTTTGAGATCTGATGTCGATCCCCGCCCCCTGCACGGGCCACTGTGCTTACTGGCAGCCCCATCTCGTCACGTTTTAGGCCACGCCTTCGCACATTCGTCCATCTCTCATCAAAAGGCTTCGGCAATGGACGGGTGCACCGGATGAGCTTCATTCGGGGGCCCAGAGCTGACGGCTTTGGAGCGCGCCGTCCTTAGAACATGCCACCCAACGAGAAAGGGGCGCCCGCTCGCCGCACCGTCAAGGCATGCGTGATCTGTCACAAAAAGAAGGTTCGCTGCGACATCGACGATATCGAAGGCGATGTCTGCACACCATGCACAAGAGATGGCTACGATTGCATTCCACGCGAGCGGAAGCGGAAACGATTTACCTTTTCTCCCTCACCACCCCGGGCTCGGCTGCGCATCAAGACGCAGCAGAGCAGTGACCCGTCACTGGCCGAGGGCAGCCAGACAGTTTTTCCAGCTTTGACCGCAACGGATCTGGATGGGATGAGCAACAGTGCCTTTGCGAATGCCCAGCCTGCTCGGCACCCTAGCTTGAGGACGGAGAGCGATCTCGGCCGACGGCTGTCTAGTACTGCGAGCTTGGGAGAGCGTTCCCCTCTGCCTACATATCCGACACCTCACCAAAGCATCCCATCGACTGCGACAGACCCGCCATATGCCTCTTCTTCTAACGCTGTTAGCTACCTGGGCCGGTTGGAATATTTACGAAACGATGTGCCGGTCAATGATGATGCAGGACTTCCTGGCAAAGTCCCGCATCGATTGTCAGATACCGACCTCCAGATCTTAAGACTGCAGAAGGTGGATGAGATACCGCCAAGTCCCGTGCGCGAATCACTCATGGACGCCTTTTGGGCGCGCTGCTACCCGTGGACGCCGGTGGTAGAGCGTAGCTGGTTTGATGACCGAAGCCCAAACCGCGTGTCACTTTTGCTCCAACACGCCATGTTTCTAGCTGGCAGCAGAGTCAGCGCTCCGCATCCCAACTACCCACCAGAAGAGTTCTACAAGAAGGCCAGAATCCTATTCTGGATGGGCGCCGAAGACGATCCGATCATCACCATCGCAGCGATTTTACTGATGCATTGGTACAATCCGGAAGGTCCGGAAAGGATATCACTGGATACCAGCAGCTTCTGGCTACGAGTATGTACTGGCTTAGCATACCAAGTTGGGTTGCATCGAGAACCGGTCGGAAAACCAGATGCAGGACTAAGGAAAAGACTCTGGTGGTCGCTGGTGGTCAGAGACTGCTTGATCAATGCCGGCCATGGGCGACCGCGAGCCATTGACCTCAAGCTAGCAGACGTGTCGCCTATAGCTACACCAGACTTCGATGGTGCACCAGCATCTACGAACTTTTTCGCCGCCTATGTCGGTATATCTTGCATTTTAGGTCAGCTGCCATATTTGCTAGTTAAGACATCGCTGACGCTTAGCAATAGGCGACCTCACGCAAAGCTACCTGCGCAAGCACGGTTTGCAAGAGCACAAGAAGTCTCTTGAGGACAGAGTGTTTCGATGGCTAAAGACGCTTCCAGAGCACCTGCAACTATGTAGAGCCACCGAAGGCCGACCGCTGAAGGCCTACAACTTCGAGGCCCGGCAGCTGCATGTTCAATACTTCACAGTTCTCGTCATCCTCAATCGACCCACCGACCCGAAATCAGCCCCGTCCACCGCTTCCTTGCTCGCATCATCGTTCGTTGCAGGGCTCTTCGAAGGCTTCACGGCCAGAGATGAGCTGCGGTTCCTTGGGCCAATCTTCACGTTCTATTGTCTCACGGCAGGGATGGCGCAGCTCTCAGGCTATCGCTACCCTGGTCTCACTGCTATCATCGAGGAAAACCTAGCTATCATGGGCCGTGCACTCGAGGAGCTTAGCCAGCGCTGGCCCACTGCGATAGGCAGTCTCAAGCATCTAATGGACGTCCGGGAAAAGCTCATGCAACGACCTTCGCAAGGTCATTTCCCCGAAACCAATATGCCTCCTACAGCGATCCACTTCTTCAACGACTTCGGACCAGATCTCTGTCGCATGTGGTATCCCATTCACCAGCGGCTACCTCAGACCACCAACATAGCCCCTCGAGAACTCGAGACGGCGAGTATTCTTCAAGGTCTGCGCACTCCGAGGACTCAGCCTGTTGATTTGGACATGGCGACCGATTCCGCCTTCCAACAACAAATGACGAACAACCAAGTCTTGACAGGAGGTTCCAGTCTCGAGCCCACGCTCTTGCAGCCCCAAGAATGGTTCGGGCCGTACGGTGCAGGTGGCATTGGCGACTGGTTGATGCTGGATTGGGATCAAGCCTTTGGGTGGTAAGTTGCTCTTCTGTCTTGCACTCTCTCCGTCGCGGAGATGATTTACAAGCTGCGAGACAAGACGCGAGGAGTCACATTGCGTCGAAATACCGAAAATTGCCGGTCGCGCTAATCCGCTTCAGAGCTTCCCCACAGTTGAGCAAGCCTCCCCTCTCTTGCATGCCGAGGCTCAGAGGCTCAAGCTTCTGTCCAGCGTCGACGAATTCCCTTCACTATCGAGAGACGGTGAAGACCATACCGTTCCCGCACAGCATTGCTTCCTCATCTCCCTTCTAGCAGTGTGCCGTCGGAGTCGTCTTCCGCAGACCTACGTCATTTCATAATATGGCTTTGGGACCATATTGGAACCTGCGCGTCGACCGCCACGACCGTATCTTCGTTATTACTATGCAAAAAGCACCTGAGAATCGTATAAACGTCCGCTTCGCGCAGGAAATGATAAAAGCACTTCGCGATATCGAGCGGGAACTGGGGCCAGATTCGGAAGGATGCGTGATCACGAAAGGCAATGATGAGAAGTTCTGGTGTACGGGGTTGGAGCTGGATGAAGCTGACACAAACCCGTTTGCGAACAGCGATGGGTTCTATCCAGTACGCATTGCTTCTATATTGCCCAATTTGCTTCCGCAACGTGAACCAGACTGACCCAGTTTAGCTTCTAGCGACTCTCCTCGACTATCCATTCCCAACAATCGCCCTTTTGACCGGCCACACATTCGGAGGCGCCTGTCCATTGTCCCTCGCCCATGACTACCGCATCATGAACTCTCAGCGCGGCTTCTTCTCTATGCCACCTGTAAACCTCGGCCTCCATTTTCCCGGAATCGGCGCGCTCCCGCGTCTCAAGCTTCGGCCCCAGATTGCGCGGAAGATGCTGCTCGAAGCGCATCGGTGGACGGGTAACCAAGCTCTCGAAGATGGAATTGTAGATGCAGTAGCGGAGCCGGGAGAGATGCTCCAAGTAGCGCTCAAGAAGGCGAAGGAGGTACAGGGGAGAGCAAAGATGGGGGTCTTCAGTGCGTTGAGGGGCGAGCTCTGGGGCGAGGCACATGAGAAGTTGAGAGCGATCAGTTATGTGCATGGAAAGGTTGTAAGTGCGCCAGCGAGGGCGAAGATATGAGACAGATTTACAGCAGACAAATCCGAATCAAACTATAGTCTTCCCTTTGACATTCAAACTATGGTCTCAATGCTGCACTTACCAATCCTAAATCAGATGCTATAGCCATGTACAGAACTTCATGCCCCCAGTATTATACTGCATGGTCTGTGGGTTTGTATTTGGAGGGCCGAAAATGCTGAGACCAAAAGAATTGGAATATGTTGATTTTTGTAGGAGTGTTCATGCACTCAACGTCCAGGCCTGAAATGTTGAGTGTTGTTTTTCGTACTGTTGTGCTGGAAGCACCGCATGCGAAACCTGACAAATGCCTGTCCCTGAACAGCCACATATCTGGAGGACGCGGCAGAGACTACGAGACCTTCTTTTTCTTCCAAAACCCTTCTACACACATTGCGAAAGTCACATGCTACAAGGACCGTGCACCCTTGCACTCACCTGTCCTCTCTTTCCATCTTTTGCCCTTCTCCCATTAACCACTCCCGCCATCATCACCCCATCACGGTGCGTTGTTGCTCCGTTCATCCGCTAGATCGTCCCATCGTCAGACGCTCAAGCCTCAAAATCGCGCAACAAAAACCAGCGAACGCAGTGGCGAGCCAAAACAGGAAGTGAGTGGGAGGTGCAGTACGCTTAAGGAACTAAAACGTCGCTGAGTACCTCGTACTTTCGGCAACCGGACCGGCATAATTTCAAAGACAACGCCTGGAGCCGCATATTTATTGCGATGGCTGACGCCCACGGCGGATCCCACGCTGACGTTTCATGGTTAAATACAGCGAGTCATCTATTTTACCACTACAATTTAAACGACTCAACACCTTGTGTCCGAGCCCAAATCACGCACTCGCCATCATCTTACCACTGCTCGCGATACTAATCAAATAGCAATCTGGCCCCTTTATCTAGGAGAATCTCGCGAGGTCACACAGCACTGCGATGTCCTCAGTGCCACTACCGGCCCGCTGAGCAGCCGTTGGCGGGCGTTGGCATCGCCTTGGAAGAGGCTCAACTGCCATCATCCGGGCTCCTATGACATGGAGCCGCCGCTTCCTCTAAAAGAAAAGTCTTGGTATACTAAGAAAGATACCCGCAAGAAGTTTCTCATGTAATACTGTGAAACAGAGGGGAAGTTCAAGGGAGATCGTAGCTGCTGACGCCACATCATGTATACTAAAAGCGGCCAGCCATCTTTCTGTACCATCGAAGGTCATTCTCCAGAATACACACATATCACTACGGCTCAAAGATCGGCTTTGACATCTTCCTATCTCATCCTCAGACTTATTCCAGATCACCCCACAATGTGCAATCGCCTAGCCGGGATTGGGTACCAAAGCCAAACTTCCCTGTTCCTCTTGGCCGTGGGATGTACTATCACTATGAGCCGCTAATTAATCTTGTAGGAATGTAGGGCGATGTAGCATGCCAGTGTCGTCAGAGACACTGATAAAATCAACGGGGTACCTGCAATAACAACGGTCAAAATCTGAATACCCCCTCCGTGTTCACCATGAAATTTAGGGCGTCGGTGATTGTATTTCTTGCACTTACATGGTCCGGTAAGTGCATGTCTTTCTTCTGCTGGATTCTGAACTGAAGAGCGTAGTGCTCGGCGAAGTCAAGTCTCAACGCTACTGCGATGCCGCTACGTCGATATGCTACGCCGGATTGACGGCAGGAAATGTTTTCTACGGCATTGCACTCCCCGATGTGAAGGCCGCGCCCTTTGAGACAGTTCTACAAATTATCTCGCCAATTGCCAATGGCTGGGCTGGGTTTTCGTGGGGTGGAACAATGCCATACGTTCCACTGACCTTAGGTTGGCAGAACAAAGCCGCAAATACGACCATATATTCATCACGGATGGCCTTGTAAGTCTATCCCACAATGGAACAGAATGCACCAGCTCACATTGAACAGTGGCTTGAGTTTACCACAACCATATGACTCCGCCGAGTATACATACTTGAAAGGCACGGGTTTCAACCAGACGCATTGGACCCTCAATGTGCGATGTAGAGGTTGCTCGCAATGGCAGGATACCGAAGGGAAGATAGTCGGACTTGATCCCCAAAAAACCGCCACTACTTTTGCGCACGCGCTCGCGCTCAGGACTCCAGCACAGCCCGCAAACAACCGTTCCACATTCAACGTCCATAATTCTTTCGCTCGATGGGATTTAGACTTGAGCCAGGGGAAGAACGTAGACTTCAGCAAGCTTGTGGCGGCCAACATCATTGCTGATCAGCCACCGCCAGTATCGAGCACCCCTCTCCCCAGCTCGACTACTGTACCGCCAACTAGTACACCAACGTCTCCACCAGGGACACCGGTACCAACTCAAACAGGAGTTCCTGCCTCTTGTGCTGGCGTTACCAACTTCCACTCCCCAATACTCACCGCTAATGGCTGGAAAGCAGTGAAGGTTGCCGGTAACCTGATGCAGCCACGTGGGCTTGTGTTCGACGCAGCCGGACACCTTCTGGTCATAGAAAATGGATTAGGTGTTACAGCGTTCACAATCGGTCCCGATGGCTGCTTCAATTCAACAAAGACGGTGATCACTCAACGAAACTTGAACCATGGCATTTTCCTCAGCCAGGACGGCAAAACGCTGTACGCCAGCTCAGCGACACAGGTTTATGCTTGGAGCTACGATGCGGCCACCCAAACCGTCGGTGCTACCTCCAAGATCGTGATCAACAGCATGGACACCAAAGGTCATGTCACTCGAACCATCACTATTCCCCCAAAACACCCAAATCTGCTCATCATATCGCACGGGTCAAACGACAACTTCGACTACGAAGCCGGGAACATCAAGACCGCCCGATCCTGCATCAAAGCCTTCGACTTGACGAAAACGCCAACCGATGGATACAATTACATCACCGGGGGCTACCAGCTGGGCTACGGCCTACGAAACGGTGTAGGACTAGCATTCGATGCCGACGGAATGTACGTTCCCTCCATCTCTTCTCCCGCATATCCACAACGACTAACAAACAGCCCACAGGCTCTGGGAAGTCGACAACGCATCGGACGAAATCCGGCGCACAATCGGCGACACAGTAACCGACATCCACATCGACAACCCCGCCGACGAACTAAACTACATCGGCGACCCATCGGTCAAAAACACGCAGTGGTACGGCTACCCCACCTGCTACACCGTCTGGAACCCCGCCGCCATCACCGACTACCCCTTCACCATCGGCGACCAATTCGTCTTATCCCCCAACACCTCTTTCACAGACACGACATGCACCACGCAATCCGTCCCCGGGAAACTCGCCTTCCAAGCGCACTCGGCGCCCTTGGACGCAGTGTTCAATAAAAACTTCACCGCGCTGTGGGTCGCGTTCCACGGCAGCTGGAACAGGGCGAATTCAACGGGATACAAGGTCGTGGAAGTTCCGTTCGTGAAGGCGGATGGTGTGTATAGGCCGAGGAGTCCCATCGCGCAGAGTGATACTGCAGGGTATACGGATGTTTTGTGGAATCCAGATGTTGAGCATTGTTCCGCTACGCAGTGCTTTCGGCCGGTCAGTATTGCCGTGGATCGCTTTGAGAGGTTGTATGTTTCGAGCGATAGTGGGACGGAGGGGGAGATTTTGGTTTTGGGGAAGGTGTAGGTGCAGGTGTGGGCGGGGTTGGGGTTGGCACGTGAAGTGGTGCAGATTGATTGCGTCGTGTGGGGTGGAAGGAGGGGTATGAGATGGGGGTTTCCTTCATGCGAGCTCGCTATGTGTGTATGTATGAGAATGAGAAGGCAAGATTTCGACTTTGGCTTTACTTGAACATCCCCTCTTTCAGCCAGCGAAACTCCCGGCATGCAAACTGTTTTCATCAAAACAGAATTCAAAACGAGAGGTTACAATTTCCCTTGATTGTACTTCGACTGAGATCCTCCATTGTATTGGTAGACGCTCAATATTTTGAATGGATAAGGCAATAGGTAGTGGGGGAGGATGTTTGGGAGATAGGCGGTTTGGGGTAGCACCCACGTCACGTGTCTACAATCCCCAGGTGCCTGCAATGATACCAGAGTCAGATTACTTATCTAAAAATATTGGATTTAAGACATCTAGGCGTAAAATACCTGTAGTAGCAGTGTACACGTGCTTTTGTTTATTGGCCTAAAGGCAACTAAATAATATTCAATCTATAGCCAAGTTTACTGCTATCTAAGGTGGGAGAATGGAAAGCAATATACACCTGTGCATACGATGATACTATGAGCACCAGAATATTATCTTATTACCTAGGTATCCACCTACTTGTATACCCAACAAGTTTCCTTTCCCTTAGGGCACCTTTTCTTGGGGTTCTTCGGAGCCTTGGTTTGCTTGGTGGCGAGAATGGTAGGCTTGCTGCTTGATTGGGTCGCCGGTTTCTTGGTGGTTAAAGCGTTGGTGGCGAGGGGTTTGGAATTACTACTTGATCGAGTCGCTGACTTCCCAGTTTTTTTAGCGGTGCCGGAGATCTGTTGAGCTGAAGTTGCAATGGAAAAATGAATCGAAATTGCAGCAATAAATGAAAGAGTGAGTCAAAGAGAGGTTGAATGAATGAATGACTGAATGAACAAAGACCGGTTAGCAGCAGAGAGCAGAGAAACTCAGTGTTTATATTGACTTCGAATAAGCTGCACCTCTACCACTCGCCGCCAGCTTAGGACCATTGCCCGGCTTCATACCGGAAGCATCTTTCACGATTAACACGACGGACAACAGGGCAAAAGAGGTGTCGTGTCTAATAGATCTTCGAGCTGCGACAAACATAAGATGGACTTGCTATTTCGGTCCAACGATAAGGATTGCAACCTCAGAAGCTGACAGGAGGCGGCGTAGTAACAGACGGCTCCTCTTGCCTGCTTCCTAGTTACAACGGTAAATACGGTATATACTGTTGTAACTAAGATTACATTGAAATCTCGGTGGTTAGTAATATCATATTGTGGCTGACGGGGCGTAGTTTTCCTGATACTAGCTGTCATTAGAAATTGCTGCTGAGGTGTAGAAAATCCCACCTTCTCAGGGCCCCAATAGATGGGAGTCGAGGCTACGTTCCACCAATAGGTGATCCTGACACGTGATTTGACTGTGCCACTTGATACGTATTGGGTTCAGTTGCCTAGAGGCCACATACCTACATCACTCGCCTTTGCCTTTCTGGCTTCATCGCATCACTACGTACCACAGGTCCCGAATACATTACAGTATCTTTGCCTGCTGAATGCATGCAATCATTCTGTGAGAACGTTCATTGGAAACCGGAGCGCTAGTTATAGTTATTCTGTCACATTCACAATACTGGGCTGCCTTCCTTGGCCACGACTCTACAAACACCTTCGTACCACCTCGCTTAACGCGCTGCACCGAACCTTCAACCTTCTAGATCTAACCAAAAAACTACTTAATGGCAGACGCAAGGCGGAAAATCCTTTGCGCATGCAACAATGGCGACATTCCGGCTCTCGAGGCGTTGTTTCAGGAGTTCAACATTGGTTCCGACCATCCAGCTGGTCGAATGCAGGAGGACGAGGACAACCAGCTACCCCATATCCAACTTATGTTCACATACGCCTGCTTGAGCCAACAGCTTGAAATGCTACGTTTTCTCTGCGCAGAATTTCCAAAATACTGGCTTCTACGGCTCGCCCTTAAGAGCAGCTATTGACTCGGGTAACGCCGAGCTGCTACAAATTCTCTGCAACCATTTCCCGGGAACAGAGAATTCCGATATGGGTGAAGAGGAATGTTGCATGGTTCTAGGCTACGCTGCCTCCAAAGGAGAAAACGAGCTTGTCAAAGTGCTGCTCGAAGCTGGTGCCGATCCAAATGAGAGGCCGCCGTACAAGCTACCAGGCTGTTGAAATTTTACTGCCGCGCCTAACGGGAACTTGCCGAAGTCACCTTTGAGATATTCTATGATGCAGGGTATAATGGTTCCGAGCCATGGGCAGCAAGTTATGCAGTGACTAAAGGACGTCCGGATGTTCTAGAGGTGATATTCAGAAGAGGCAGACACCTTCCCTTTGCACAGTTTTCAAGTGAAGAAGAGTTGATAGAGGAGCCAAATGAAAAAAAGGACGCGGAAAGGGCTGCGTTGATCAGACATCTCTACGCAGATCATAACCAACGGAACAAGGGACTGATATCAAGACTGTTCGGTAAATTTCGACCAAGACGTTGACAAAACGGCCAACTGTGTGTTTCCTACCATGTATTTAGCAATGAGTAACCAACAATCAACAGGAAATTGTTCACACCCTCGGATGTATGGCGAGATTCCGACGACTGGCCAAGGTTTACTAAAGGTAGCGGGGATACAGAGGACCTTGTCAATGGTTATATATTAGAACACCGTGTTGGACATTTTCCAGATGCTTTGCTTTCCTATTATGTTTAATCGTAGCAGTACCGAAGCAGAAGAAGCCCAAAACACCGCACGAGCTAGCAAGCACTTGTCCATACTGGTACGATTTGTTGCCTACTTCTACCGATGCTCCAGGCCGACCAGCGCTCAAAACAAACCATCGACTTTGGAGTCCGAAAACAAATGAAAACGATGAATGGATGCAATTTGTATATAGCAACGGGGATGCGAGGTGTTGTGGGACTGGGGCACAGGGTATTGGAAATTGTAGTACACAGCGTGTTTGTTCATTCCCCTCCATCGCAACGATTTCTTTCCACCCACACAATCGCCGTAACCACCCTCCTCCGATACAAATCGAGCAACTCATGATCATCCAAAACCACATCCCCACCCACCACAGCATCTCCATCTCCATCTCGCAGCCGCTCCTCATGCCCTGCGACCTGGCCGCGCAACAGCGCAAGCAGCGAGGCCGACCGCTCCCGTCCCATCATCCCGTCAGCCAGCACGTTCCTGACGAAAGTCCATAGGGACTCGTTCCGCAGGTTGAATTTCATCGCAGAGTCCACGATTCCGAGCACGACGGCGCCGCGCGCTTCCCTGTCGGAGATCTTGCGCAGCTGGAAGGAGAGGAACGTCAGGCCTGAGATGTCGGATGGGTGGCGGAGACACCAGGTCTTTGTCCTTTCTATGCTTGTCGTGAGGGCGGCGGTGGAGCAGCGGATAGGGAGTTCGGTGGGGGAAGCAGGTGCAGGTGCAGGTGTGTCGGCAAGGGGGGTGACGAGATCGAAGAGTCGTCGTGCGTATTGAAAGGCGTAGTAATTCTTCGGATGCCGTTCCCCGGATTTCAAGACTGCGAGGAGTTCGGAAGCGACGAAGATGTCGAGCCAATGCTGGGGCGGCGGTGAGGTGGGGGGCATGATGAAGGTGGTGAGGAGCCAGTAGCGGTGGTGCCAGAGGGTGGGGGATTTGGATTGGCGGTGGAGGGGGGAGGTGAGGATGGAGTTCAGGAAGAGGAGTTCGTGTTTGGGGGTGGGTAGGGTGGAGGGGGGTTGGCTTGAGGGGCGGTGGTAGTGGTGGAGGAGGAAGCGTTTGCGATGGTTGGCTGCTGTGAGATACTCCGGGTCGAATAGCAATACGACTCTTGTAGCGTTGAGGGCGTCCTGTCGACTGGCATGAGTACGCATTTCATCTACGTCACGTGCGTGCATATGCTCAGACGGGGACTTACTCCCGAATACACGTCTTTTCCATCCCTTGCTATTGCGCGGAAGAAGCGCGCTCGTGCTTCGAGAAAAGCCAGCGCCAGGATCTTCTTTGCGATCCCGATGTTGCGTCCGTCTTGCATGAAGATTCCATCTTCGGGTTCGAGCCCGGGGGGAAGGATTTCTATCTCGACCACCTCATCTTGGTGTTTAGTAAAGAAGGCGTCCAGGGCGTCGTAGGCGAGGATCTGGAGGTCCGCTTTGGATGGCAGCGAGGCAGTCATCGTACTTTCATCGTGGTTGCAGTCTAAAAACTATCACTGCCTCTCTACCCCAAACTGCCTTTGAAGATTTGACTTCGCGTTCGAGCAAGGGAGGTGGAGGGGAAGGGTAAACGAAGCACGCACGGACCATCAAACACCAAATCTGAATTATGACATAGCCACGACACCGTTCTCTGACCCGCAACGACGCCTCTCTCCCCGAGCTCCCCAACGCCGCCGCCGCCATGCCGTCCCTTCTCCTGACCATGTTCATCCTCCAGCTGACGCTGCACATCGTGAATACAGTCGGCGCAAACACGATCAACGAGCTGGCACGTTTCCCCCACTTCTTCCCTCCACACCCCCATCGCATACTCCCAGAAAAAAATAACGAGAAAAAGACTAACAAATGCACACATGCAGCTATGGATCTTCTACAACAAACTCCCCACCCCAACCTCGTCCTCAGCCCAAAAAGCGCAATTCCTGAAGAAGGAAATCGTCCGCCTGAAGCGCGAACTATCCACCACGTCGCCGCAGCAGGGCTTCGCCAGGTGGGCAAAGCTGGACAGGAAGCACAATGAAGCCGTGGCAGAGTACACGAAACTCGGTACGACGTCTCATCGCTCGCCCTCCTCTGCCACCACACACCCACCCACCCACCGACTCACCTGATACAGATGCCTCCCTCCAAACCCACCGCTCGACCTTCACATCCACAGTCTCCACCCTCCGCTGGCTCGGCACCCAGGGCCTGCGCTTCATCCTCCAATTCTGGTTCGCCAAGTCGCCCATGTTCTGGATGCCGGCGGGCTGGATCCCGTACTATGGAGAGTGGATATTGAGTTTTCCGCGGGCGCCGTTGGGCAGCGTGAGCATCAACATTTGGGGCATCGCGTGTGCGAGTATGATCGCGTTGGTCGGGGAGGCGGTCGCGGCGGTGTGGGTGCTGGCTACGAAGACACCGGTGCCTGCAGGCGAGTCGGAAAAGGGAAAGGGAGCACCCATGGCATTCAGGGCAGATCAGACGGCTGGGGCGAAGGCGGGGAAGAATGGGTTGTAGCTGTCTCTACTCTCTTACCTATCCCATACATGATGCTTCACGTCGTAAATCTGAACATCCTATCCTCTCCCTTCCTCCAATCACAAACGCACACAACAGCAACAGCAACAGCAACAGCAACAGCAACAACAATCACAATCACAATCACAACGGCAGCGATAATCGCAACGGCAATGTACCCCAACAAATAGACGCCGCGCCGTCCTGGGAATCACCCTCTGGCGCAGCAACACGAGTGGGACGGACCTTGGCAGATCCTTTGGCTTCGCTATAGGCTCAACAATTTGAACTCGTGACCGTGGGAATTAAGGTCGCCGAGTCTTCGAAAGGGCCATGTATCCATCATCCAACCGTTCATCCATTCATCTATCCATCCATCCATCCATCCATCCATCCATCCAGCGGTGGGTTTATCGTACTGCTCTGTAACGTGCTGTGATACTTTACCACTCCATCGCATCGCAACACATCGTCCCGCAACGCACTTGAACGCCAACATCGAACGTCCATTGCCTTTGCGCAGTTTTCCGCGCAGCGCGCATGCGCGGGATATGTGTGTGTATGTGTGTGTGCGTGTGTGTGAGAAGTCGACGCATGGTATATACACACATGCACAGGTGAGTGAGTGAGCGAGATTGAAGAAGAAAAAAAAAGTGAGAATCGGCACTACCCATCCACCGGCCCGATCTTTCTCCGGTGCGCGCGGACCAGCTCGGACCATCCAACCAAAGAGGAGTCTCATTCACGTGACGTTCACACGTGGGTACGTACCACTTGACCGGGTGGATGTGGAAACGATGAATAGAGGAAACGGACTCGGTGAGACGTACCGTGCAGAAAAGGGCAAAACACGATAATTGTTCGCTACAGCTACAGTTTACAGATACAAGTACAAGGAAGATACAATCCCATCCATCCATCCATCCAAGCCCCACACGTGCACAACACAAGCCCTCTGCATACTATGTACATACCTCCGTCTCACAACTGTCCATTATACACGCCCGGCCCCATCCCCATCTGCAGCTCCCTGGGAACAAGATGATTGACAACCCGCATGATGTCCTCCGTCTCCGACGCCGTCGGCTCCCACAACACCCTGACCTCATCCCAAGCCCTCAGCACACGCGCCGGATCGCCAAACTTTGCAAACGCCTTCAAGGCGCTGACGACCATGACACGGCTGACCCACGTCCTATCGAGCCCGTTCCGGACCGCATCGAGGTACTCGCCCCACGTCTGTTCCATCCTGGCCTTGGTCCACGAGGTGTAGCGCAGGCCGCCGAATTTGTGGAAGCCGTGGAAGATGACGATGAAGATGGAGCCCTCGAGGGGGACGGCGTTGTAGCCCATGTCGCGCAGGAGGTCCATGATGCGGTCGATGTTGCCGGTGACCTGGGCCGAGTGCCGGATGAGGAGGCTGTAGGTGCGGGAGTTGGGGGCGATGAAGGCGCCGTCCTGGAGTTCTTTGAGCTTTTCCGAGTCGTTGAGGTTCTTGAGCGTGATGGCCGCGTGGGTGTAGTGGAGGCCCAGCATGCGACGGCCGCGCCACTTCCAAGGGTTGAAGGGAAAGCGTGGCGGGAGGATGTTGGATCTTGCGGCGTTGAGACGCTTCATGCGCTCGAAGACCTGCTCGGCGGCTGCGGGTTCCCCGGCGCGGAACAGGGCTGCGATGACGGCGTTCATGACGACGGTGTCGACCACGTCGCCCGCCTCGACCAGGTCGTTGTACGCCTTTCGTACGCCGCTGCCGTTTTGCTGGACGCCGTAGTAGTAGATGAGGGAGACGCGGAAGTGGCGGTGGAATTTCAGTTTGCGGGCCAGCATCTCTTTGAGGAAGGTTTCGGCGAGCGTGTATTTGCCTGCTTTGACGGCGATGTCGAAGAGCACGTTCATGGTCACCAGACCCCCTCTTACGCCTGCACGCTTTTCCATGTCTCGCCAGAGCACCAGGGCGAAATGCACCTGGTCGGGATTCACGGTGCCCATGAAGCGGCCGGCGAGGTATATGGCCGTGGTCCATTCGGAGCGTGTGATGTGAATGTGCGCCTCCTTCATGTCGTCGAGGATGGAAAGGAAGCGCTGCATGGCGACAGGGGTTGGGCGTTCCAGCACGGAGAGATGGTGGAGCATGGCGCGGATAACGTCGATGTGCAGGTAGACGACTCCTGGCGCGGGCAACAATTTGTACGTGTCGAAGAGTGCCTCATGCGGCGTTTCCTCGTCCTTGAGCAATTCTTCGATCCTTTCGGCCGTGGTTCTGTCCTCGGGGGTCTTGAAAGGCGAGGGTTCGTGGTCGTCTCCGACATTCCAGATCAGCAGACCGTCATCCTCGATGGGCTGGTCGGCGGTCTGCGTCTCCAGGTCAATGCCGTAGTAGTCGACCAGCGCCTTGAGCTCCTGCTCTGCAAACTGCTGCACCCGCTTGATCGGCCCCCTTCTCTCCCACTTTTGCGTCTGCGCCTGCGCCTTGGTCGACTCGTATTCCCTCCGCTCGGCGGTGTGCAGGACGCTCTTCCGCCGCGTCTTGTGGTGGTTTGTGGCAAATGGAATGACGTTGCGCATCGTGGAGATGTGCTTTGCATGCTCGGGACAGGATGCCGCCCGCGCGAGAGCGTGGATGAAGAAGCTGTCCGTCGACTCCTCCGCGGTCCTGGTGACTCTGGGCGGCCGGTTTACCGAGCTCCTGCTGAAGCCGCGGCGTGATGAGGGGGCGTTTGTTTGCAGCGCTGGACAGGCGAAGGTGAGAAAAGGGCGCGCGTGGGTGGGATTCGAGACTGCGGAGGTCCGGTCGAGGGTGCGCAGGAGGGACATGAGAGGGCGAGCATGGTGTCAGCGGCGACTGTTGCAGGCGTCGAGCATGGATACGAGGCTTCTCCGGTGCTCAGGACGAAGCCATTGACACATGGGAAGAGCAGGAAGAGCAGGAAGAGCAGGACGAGCAGGAAGAGCAGCAAGAACAGGTAGAGGGAACAAGAAGCGATGGGAGGGAGGGCGCGACAGGCATACAGGCGCACTGGCTGGTCGCGCCAAAACTTTCTAGCTGGCTAGCTCCCCCTCGGCAAATGCCGCAAATACCGCAAATACCGCGACTGGGGAATTTCCTCCTCCTCGCCCTCGACCGTTGCACGTGAAGAAGCCGACGACGAGATCGTACGTGCAAGATGGGCCGCTACGACTTCCGCCCCATGCGCGTCCGCCAGGCCGCAAAAGCCCTCTACGACACCAAACGCAACCCGCACCTGCCCCAATGGTACGACATCGTGGGCGACATACCGCCCAGCGAGACCCTCGCGCGGCCTCTGCAGCGCGCCCCGCAGCCCAAACGCGGGAAGAAGCCCAGCAGGATGTTCCAGCCGCTGCCCATCCGCTACGAGGAGGACAAGCTGCGATCCGACTTCTTCGGGGACCATCCGTGGGAACTGGCGCGCCCGAGGCTGGTCGTGGAAGACAGCGGGAACGATGCAAAGGGATACGATTGGAGCAAGATTGTGCAGACGGGCAAACAGCTGGACGGCGAGAGGTAGGCCCCATCCCCCTTCCTTCTCTCCCGACTCCATCCCCGACGATTGCTGCAGAACTGCACTGTAGAACGGGCACGATAGATGGAGGTGACATGGACAAGAACGAGAAGAACAACAAGAACAACGGTGCCAATGATGCCAATGATAACAACAATAACAATAATAACACCAACACGCAGCGTCGTCCAGCGCCAGATGTGGCTCATGAAGCACCGCGCCCTCTCCAAGCCCGCCGCCTACGACACGGCCCGCCGCGAATTCTACCAGCACCGCCATCTCGAAGACCTGCGACGCCGCGTCGCCAAAGAGGAGGCCCTGCACGTGGGCGCCTACTTCGGCAAGGGCCCCCTCGAGGTCGGCATGGAGCTGGAAGACCGCAGCTGGGAGAACTGGAAGAGGTGGGCGAGCAAGCAGATTGAGGACGAGCAGGCGACGCGCGCGCAGATGTTCTCGGGCCCGCAGACGGTCGGCGAGCCCGGAGACGGACCGGAAGAAGGCGCGCTGGAGGGTGCGGTCGATGCCGTGTAGGGAGAAGGACCGATGCCCAAGAGGCCGTGGAGGAGACTTGCCTGCAGCAGTGGGCGGGTATGTACTGATAGTAGTGTACTTTTCTGTAATGTACCCAGGGACAAACATGGACTATGGACTCGCTTTTTCTCCTCGCACTGCACAATCCTCCACCGCAACACTGCAAAACGGGCGCAAAACCGCCATCCCTGGACCCCCGATCCAAGAGGCACCATCCTTTCGCCAGGTGGAGCTCCGAAACCAGATTATCCCACTCGGATTTCTCATCCATCCCCTTTTGGCCCCGGATGCGCTCGCATTGCACTCACTCGCTGAATACAGCTCGACGCATGTGCTGACAAACCCATACATGTCCAAACTACGTAGTAATACACCCGCCTGCGACGCAACAAACGAATCAAACCGTCCTGCCATGGCGAATATGCGCAGTCGGTGGTATTCCATCGACGCTAGCAACAACTTCTGGAAACAGCTTAGGACGCGATGGCATTCGGCCGTCGGGCATGGCCAGTGACGATATCGTCGGTGGATGCATGGTGTCGCGCCCCGACAGCGGTGGAATTAAGTCTCGCGTCATGTACTTAACTCCGACTGGGAACCTACCATACCATATAACGTCGAGACAAGTATAAATAGGGACGACGGTAACTGTCCATCTTCTTCTCCACCATCACCACTCTCCTCCCTCTGCTGCACTCCATTCTGTTCTGTTCTGTTCTGTTCTGTTCTGTTCTGTTCTGTTCTGTTCTGTTCTGTTCGTGCACAGCTCACCATGTCCTGCGACAAGTGCAAAGAAGGCTTCCTCTGGGACGGCACGCCCACGGGCAAGGAAACTACGATTGCCGGCCAGAAGACCTATATCACGGGTACATCCAAGAGCGCCGCCATCCTCCTCGTGCACGACATCTTCGGCTGGACCTTTCCGAATCTGCGGTTGTTGGCAGATCACTACGCCAGGGAGGTGGATGCTACGGTTTATATCCCCGATTTGTGAGTCCCCCCACCCCATCCGTCCCGAGAACGGTGATGGAGGGATAAAACATACATGTTCCTGTGTTGGTTGGTTGGTTGGTTAGTTGGTTGCTGACGAAAAGCCAGCTTCGAGGGCGAAGTCGTCTCCGAAGAAACCATGGTCAACCCCGAGCTCCGCGCCAAATTCGACGTCGCTGCTTTTGTCGGCCGCCAATCCAAGGAGAAGCGGTGGCCGGAGATTGTGGGCGTTGCGAAGGCTTTGAAGAAGGAGTATCCCAAGACGGTGAGTGGGATGCATTCGATTTCCATTCCATTCTATTCCATTCCATCCCATACTCCTTTTCCTCCATCTTGCTGACCCTCTCCCCTTTCCAGGGCGCCATCGGCTACTGCTACGGCGGCTGGGCCGTCATCAAACTCGGCGGAGACCCCGAGCTCGTCGACGCCGTGTCCGGCGTGCACCCCTCGCACGTCGAGGAATCCGAGCTCGACGGCTTGAAGGTGCCGACGCAAATTCTGGCGCCTGAGCATGACTTTACCTTCACGCCCGAGCTGAAGGCGTATGCGAACAAGGTTGTTCCCACGTTGGGTGTGCCGTGAGTTTCCCTTTTTTTTTTCTCATCCGTCGTGCATGTTTTTCCCGCCCGGTCATGCGTGCGTTGGGCGGTGCGTATATATATATATATATGTGTGTGTGTGATATGCATGTGTAGATGGGAACTGACGTGATGGTGTCCCAGCTACGAATACGTCTACTTCCCCCGCTTGGAGCATGGGTTTGCGGGCAGGGGCGATCGAAGCGATCCGGAACAGGTTAAGGGGTTGGAGAGGGCGACGAGGAGCGCGAGTGGGTTTTTCAAGGAGTTTTTGCAGTACTAGATGGTGGTGGTGGTGGTGGTGGTTGGGGATGCGTATGGATGTCATTTGCAATACCATATCTGCTAGGTCGTATTTGAACGCTGTACCCTTTGATATTGCCCGTTTCGCCGAATCTACACTCGGGGAATCTATGCATGTGGATCTCATGAAATGCACGGCGCGGGCGACATCCAATCTTACCAGGGGGGATGGGAGGGGTAACGATGATGGGCAATGAGGCGAGAGGTATGAAAGACGGAAAGGCGCCATAGCATGCTACTTTGGGCAAGTGCCTCCGCAATCTGTAGTATGCACCCTGTGACTACTGTTTTTCGTCTTCCAGTTGCTATTTTTATCCTCGTGGCAGGATGGAGATTCCACACTCATTGCTGCACAGAACGACGACCCGAAGGCATATGGGGGGTATCTAAAGCTTCGCAAGCTCCCGCGATGGCCGGATCCATTGCTGCACCTCTGGACAAGTGTCCAAATCTTGCGGGAAGAAGCGTGGACCCAGCAGCTTCTTTTGCACCTTTCCCGTGACAGTCTTGGGCAGCTCACCGTCGACGAGTCGGAGCAGCGTGGGGAGCTTGTATCCGGCGAGCCGATCACGCAAGTCTCTGCGGACATCTTCAATGGTCACGATGAGCTCGCTGTTGCCATACGTTTCCAGAAACGCGTCGGTCCGTTCCTCTTCTTGGAGCGAGATCAGAGCCGCCACCCGCTGGCCAAGCTCCTCGTCGGCGACGCCCACGACCATGGCTTCGGCAACGTAGGGCAGAGAGAGCAGTTCCCGTTCGACGTCGAGGGCAGAAATCTTGTAGCCGCCAGACTTGATGATGTCGAGCGACGCTCGTCCGACAATGTAGTAATACTTACCCTCTCGCCGCGCAATGTCGCCGGTTCTGAAGTAGCCCTCCTCGTCGTGAGCGCGCGCCGTGGCCTCGGGGTCGTGCAGGTACTTGGAGAACATGTGCTACACGGTCACGGCAATCAGCAACGGACCATCTCACAGACCGGCGGCTCTGCCTACCGGGCTCTTGACGAGCACTTCTCCCTCGTCGCCACCACCAGAGAGCTTGATGTCGACCCCACTCACAATCTCCCCTGCCGATCCGTCGGGCGCCTTCTCGTCATCCAGGCGGACCTTGAAGACGGCGCCGAACTCGGTGGCGCCGTACCTCTGGACGATGCGCTTCTGCATGAGCGTGGTCCAGAAGTCGTTGAGTGGCTGGGGAAGCGCCGAGGTGCCACAGAGGCACGCCCGGAACTGCCTGGCGCCGGCGATGTAGGGCGCCAGCTCTTCGGGGGCCAGCCTCACCAGGAACCGTCCATAGTGCCGTCGCATACGCATATAAATGGTGGGGACCCCCGAGAAGAAGGTCAGACGCCGCTGGGGGTTGAGCGCGCCCTCCCTCCACCGCTCCCACATCCACGCCTCATCGAAGCCGCCACTCCGAAACTCGACACGGCTGCCTGAGATCAGGAACGGGAAGAAGTTGATGCCGACTCCAGTGGCATGGTGCACGGGCAAAACGTGCAGCATCACATCCTCTTCGGTCAGCCGGTAGTGGTCTGCTACGGACAGTGCGCAGTCGAATACGAAGGAACGACGCATGACGGCGCCCTTGGGAGGACCCGTGGTCCCGGATGTGAAGATGACCACACCCGCACCGTTCTCCTCCAGCGCGCGATCCGAAGAGATGAGGATGTCGGCGATGCCCAGCGTTGGCGTCGATGTGCAGGGACCGATGGGCAGGCCTCGAAAGTGCTCGTTGGACGTCGACGAGACGCGCTTCTCCAGCCTGCGGCACTTGTCCAGGTCGAAGGAGCTGGCGAGAAGCAGGGCGGCGCGCGATTTCTCGACAAAGTAGGCTGCTTCCTCCACGGCGAGGGCCGGCGTCAACGGCACCGCTGCGGCGCCGAGAGCCAGGACGGCGAGCATGGCCACGGTGTACTCGTAGCCGCCAGCCGCCACGATTGCGATGTAGACTTCATCTCTCCGATCCAGCGCCTCGATGGTTCGCGGATCCAAGGCGTTCAGGATGGTCTCCCGGAGGGCCAGGACATCGGACAGCAGTTCCAGATGGGTGCGTTGTTGGTCTGTCCGAGCATCGTCAACGGCCACGCGCGCTGGCGTGCGGCTCGCAAAACGGAGCAGCCGACTGAAGAGGGGCTGCCGTGCATTAATTCACGTCTACAACATCCAAACCATCCAAACCATCCAAATCATCCAAATCATCCAAATCATGGTGCCTGCGTGCGTGCGCACCATGATTTTGGGGGTCATTTCCTACCGTGTTCGGAAGTACGTGGTACCCCGCATGCTTTCGGACCATGTAGGTGCGATCCTCCATCTTGCGTGCATCAACCAACTCGCCGCATGCTCGCGCTCCTCTTGTGCCTGCCTACGACCGATATCTATACCCGGGCTTCTGGTGCAGCGAGTCACTCGAGAAGTGTCAGAAGCATCTCCGGCGAAAGTCGGTATCTTTGTCGATCCGGGTCACCATACCCCGCATTCGAGGCTTGGTCTTTCTTGGTCCTTCACCTTCGACCACGCTCCGTGTAGATACCGCGAGGAAGACGAACATCGAGCACCTCGGCATCAGTATCGAGAAGAGACGGGGTTTTACAGGATTCCTCCCGCGGTAGAGTAGCGACATACCTGCGCAGTCACGGTGTCACAGCACAGGCTGGCGCATGATCGACGAACCGCGCCTCGAACATGTACCGAATCCTTGTCCTCCATTTGCATCATCATCTTCGATGACTAGTTCACCGTGTCTTAGAGGTGCGGCCCGGAGCCCATTCAGTAATTTCACCGGCCGCCCCTCCCGTGCACGCTTCGTTTCAATCGGTAGCATGCCCGGCTGCCCGCAGATTGGTCGCACAAAGTAATGATTCTTTCTTTTTCTCCCATCAAATCGATAAATCAGCTCTCCTTAAAGGTCGTGTTGGCACGAGCATCGGACTTCCCAACGAATCGCTTCCCGCAGGACCTATGACACGCTACGAAGATGGAACGCTGCCTTACTTCCCGCTGCTCGGTCACCCTGAACGGTGAAGGTCCTGCGCTGTGTCCCACATCTTCATGCCCACAGGATCTGGCGTGGCCCGTTGTAGCACAAATCACAACGCGCTTGGAACCTCTGCGCAGAGCCCACGGCGTAACCAGACGCGCTGTTTCCCGGAGGACCAGAATCCCTGCGGAGCCAAATCGGTGAGGGAACAAAACGTCTGCAGCACCCATCACCAATGTTATTCGCACACGCCTCAAATCGTAGAGCCTGTTTATGGAACCACGCGGCCGTCTCCATCACATGGGCAGGCATTGCCTGGTTATGAGCCTTCTTGACTTGCACCCCTCGCTTGCCTTGCTACGTGTTGCCCTGCGTCGTCTGCGTGGCACATGGAGAACTGCCCATCGACTACGCCCGGCTTCGCGACATTCATGTGCCGCGTCATGGTCGGCTATGCCTTGATTATTTTGGGCGAGGAGATCCACGGACCTGGGATGTGGATTCCACGATCCCACGTACGGTGTACTCTCTTCGTTCCTACTGCAGCGTGGCTTTGTGCACAATCCCTCCCAGACCTCACTTGTGGCCGGGAAGCGGGGCAGGCTTTGATATCTGGTGGCGGTGACAGTCAGCGGGTGAGTACCCCTACGTTTCAGCATAGGCCGCTGTCATGCATGTAATGGGAATGGGCGCGAGTGATCTGCCTGCTGGGGTCGACAATCAAATCGAGTGACGGCACAGCAACAACATAAGCTCGTAATTAACAGAGGTAGTGCTGACTCGTCAATCCCAGGGCCGGCCATACTTGTACAAGAAAAATCCAAGGCTGCTTCGAGGCGACCAGTAGTACTTGTCGCCTTCCTCGTGGCACGCACCGGCCACCAGCGGCGACGGCTCGGTCCTTCCAGCAAACCAGGCGTGCAGCACTTGACGTTGCAAAGCAGCGGCTGCAACCGTGTCCGCCCCTTTCCCCCAACAGCTTTTCAAAGAAACGGGGGCCAGGCGGCGCGATCGGGGAAGGCGGAACAGACGTCGGATTATTCTGGGATGCGGGTGTGAACCCGGTCAAGAAGAAGCTTGGTCGGGGAAGCGGGACGCATCCGGTGAGTGTCAGCCTCTAAACCTCATATGGACACTTGACGCTCGGGCGGTTCATGGCGAGGTGGCAGTGTGTGCAACACATATCTTGTTGCGCGGCGGTGAAAGAAAAAGACATCTCGTGGTTGAAATGCGAAGTGTTTGCTCACCTTGCTGTCACACTTCACCGGCGTGTGTGACTTTTGAAGACTGTTCGTCGTTACATATACAGCCGCAGCCCCCCTTAACGACCATGGAGCCCATAACGCCCAAGAAGATTATTGCGGTGCGGAAACGATTTCTATCGAAATACTTGATGATTCTCAGAACCCCCGCGCCTCGTATGGAGTCGAATACGCTGTATCTGTCCTCCCTAGACCAGAATACGGTCCGCGTTTATACACAGGCATTACTTCTGTTCCCATTTCCCGACGGCAACCAAGCCGAGGCCGCTATCGCATTTCTCTCGGATGGACTGCGTGAGACACTGAAGAAGTTCCCCTTCCTTGCAGGCAAGTTGCGCCTGGCCGAATCAGGGAAACTCATCCTCCGGTATCCAACCGAAATTGCCGACCCAAGGGAATCCTCGATATTCGCAAAAAAGAACATTCCCCTATCGGCCGAGTTTCCACACACTTATGAGGAGCTGAAGCAAAAAGGCATGCCACCGAGCGCGTTCCAGCCTGAGATCTTCCGCCCGGACGACCTCCTCCGGTACCCCGGTATTCCGGCCAACGGCGAGGGCATAGTCGATTTCACGAAGAGCGATGCACCCGCCTTGAGAATCCAGGCGAACTTTATTCCAGGTGGCCTAGTCCTGAGCATGTACTACCACCATGCCGTTATGGACTGCTCTGGAATCCACAACTTCTGGAAATGGTACGCGCACCATGTCTCAACCATTAGCAACTTCTCAAAGGGGGTGCTGGATGAGTCTCAAGGTACTTTACTTACTGTCCAGTTATTATCGACTTGCTGACCTTGATAGTCTTCCCGGATCAGTCAACGATGCGGCAAGACCTGGACAGGCAGACTCCAACTCCTCCCAAAGGGGTACGACCAGGTGCGGAAGCCTACGTTGACGGAACATACGTGTATTCAAAGACACTCCCAGAGGGAACTTCCTGCACGCTACGATACTTCTCCATTCCAGCGCAGCGTATCCGCGACTTCCGAAATACGCTCAAGTGTCACTTCCCGGAAAACTCGCCACCGACCATTTGCAATGTGTTGGCCGCATTGGTGTGGGCCCATGTGACGCGTGCAAGAGCTGCGAGAATAGGTGACTGTGGGCAACAGGAGACGGGCATTGGTATCGCCACGGATATGCGTCGACGAATGGAACCGCCGCTGAGTCCAGACTACATGGGTAACATGGCACCCTTTGTCAAGGGCTCGATGAAGGTTGCGGATTTCCTCCGAGAGGATCGGTGAGTGCTTTTCTACTCGCATACTGATCTCCTAGCCCATATGCATGCATGCATTCATGACTAAATTTCGGCTTTGTGCACTTTAACGACTTAGCGTATATGTCTAACAAATACGCAGTGTGACGGAGAAAACCATCATCCACGCCATTCACAAGATCAAAGAAACGATCAGCAAGGTCAACAACGAATGGGTGCAAAACCATTTGGCTTTCTTCAAGTCGATCGAGGAGGTCAAGGATACAGAATGCGCCCTAGGTTTCCGCTTCGGTCTCGACCTCTACATTACATCCTGGATGAACTTTGGAGCTGACATTCAGTGGGGTATTCCGGGAACAGACCTCTGTCCTCACTCGCTTAACGGACGGCCCGATTTCATACGAAAAACATACGGCCCCGCGGATGGCGGCATCATGATTATGCCACGACGTCGCAGCCTGGTGAACGGGAAAGAGGCGCCGTACGAGGTCATGGTCCGTCTCGCCACCTGCGACATGGACACACTCTTGAACGATAAGGCTGGGCTCAAGAGTTGGGCCGAGAGTGTCATCGACTAACATGGTTGACCGGCGCATCGGTCGCACACAGCATGTATGGGTCTATGGTCACACAGTAACGTGGGTATGGCACTCATATGGATGACGTGCATACGCACTTTTACGTGTAGATGTATTGGACTGGGGACGATATACAGACGATGGTGTCACGGCATTTCTTAAGTGTTGTCTAGGGGCATATGCATATCGGAAGGGAAAAGGGTTTCTTTGTGTTTCGAATTTCCTTGTGTTTGGGGTTTCCTTGTGTTTCGGGTTTCTCTATATTCTGGGTTTGGACATCTGATATCCTGTACAATTAGCTGGCATTTGAGGGGTTTCTGCGGTGTTGAATATATTTGGTGCTGGAATACGAAATTGTTTATTCGATCTACATGCAGCCACATCACATTATTATTTCCGATCCTGACAGTGTATGCAGTAGTTGAGGTGATACATCTGGGGTAGGATTGCAAAATCAACCATCTTACGTGGGCCAGGATCCCGGGAACTCCGCCTCCACCAATTCGTGCCCAACGAGTTCCTTGGGAGGCTGCCAACGTCAGCCTCACCGACTTCGTCTCATAATCCCGCATTCTCGCCATGATCCCGTCAATCCCTCAACCCTCGTATCTTGCGTTATCTGGATCTCGCTTAGATGCTCAACATTTGAGCTTCCCTGTACGTACATAGTACGTGCCTGTACCGAGAAACACCGACAATGCGGGGCTTTGGGTGACGTTGTTCATCAACGCGTTGCAGCGTGACCGCTATAGTGGTATACAATGATTCTCCCTGCACGTCTACCGGAGCTCTGCAGGTTTCGCGCAGAATGACTCTCCACAGAGCAGCGTACTTGTAGAGCTTCCAGTCCCACCACGGGCAGCCCAACAGCTCACTCAGTAGCCCATACACCTGGACACGACCATTTCCACCAATCGCGAGATGACTGGCTTCACCAATAATCTCAAGCCGCGCTACGATGGCGCCGCGGCGTTACGGGAGGAGCGTAACGGCTCAACCGTCAACGTTGACGAACTCGCCAGGCACCTACTCTCTCGAGATGGGTTCCTGGATCGCCAGAACAAAGTGCTCAGAGTCCTGAGCAAAGAAAAGCTCTTCGACAAGGATCAGCAAATGAATCTCTCGCGGCCAGATCGTTATCGTCTCGGGCTTGGCCGCGCAAAAGCCATCCAAAGGATCATCAGGCGGGAGGGCTGGGATCATGAGGACTACATGATGGCGGAATATCTCAACGACGAGATGAGCCCGTTCCATCTTCACATGACCATGTTTGGTACGGCCCCAAATGCAACTTGCTTTTGCTATCGTACGATACGGGTGAACTGACGCATACGCACCCAGTCACCACCATACGGGAGCAAGCGAGCGACCAGCAAAAGGAATGCTGGATGCCCAAAGTTCTGGGCTACGACATCATTGGCTGCTATGCACAAAGTGAACTAGGTCATGGTAGTAATGTACGTGGGCTCGAGACGACGGCAATGTGGGACCCGATCAAAAAGGAATTCGAAATCCATAGTCCTTTTTTGACAGCAAGCAAGTGGTGGAATGGCGCCATGGGGAGGACCGCCACACATGCTGTACGTCAACTCCCACCCCTGCTCATTGTTCCTTCATCCTCGTTCTTCCCGGGTCGATGCAAGCCACTATAAACTCTATATAGGGCTGAGGCAGACGCGTGAAATGGAGCAATTGCTAACCGAGGATGCAGATCGTCATAGCACAGCTCCTACTACCGAAGCCGAGAAGCCGCGCCGGGAAGCCGCCAGCAAATCAAACGGCTTACGGATCGAGTTCCGAAGACCAATCGACCGACGACCGGTATGAGTCCCACGGCCCGCAGACCTTTCTCGTGCAGATCCGAGACCAGAAGTCTCATCTGCCACTCGATGGCATCGCCGTGGGGGACATCGGTCCGAAGTATGGCTACGCATCCATGGACAATGGATACATGCTCTTCGACCATTTCCGCGTCCCCAAATCAGCGATGCTGTCCAGATACGCCGAAGTGTCCGACGAAACAGGAGCGTTGATCCGGCGAGGTCATCCAGCTGTAGTATATGGAAGTTTGACCTTTGTGCGCGGTCAAATCATCATGCACGCGCGCCTGGTTCTCGCACGCGCAGTGACCGTCGCTGTACGATACTGCTCGATACGGCGGCAATTCCACGATCGCGATTCCAAGGCGTCTCCGGCGACGGAGCCTGAGATGAAGGTGCTCGACTACCCAACCGTCCAAATCCGCATCCTGCCTCTGCTCGCTGCGACGTTTGCTTTGCATTATACAGGCGAGTACATGTACGAGCTGTATCACGGCAGCAGACAGACTATCGAAAAGGGGGGCTTCGGTCCGTTGGGCGAGTTGCACAGCGCGAGCAGCGGGCTCAAGAGTTTATGTACCATGCTTGCGGCTGATGGGATTGAAACGTGCAGGCGGGCAATGGGCGGGCATGGTTTCGGGGGCGGGAGTGGATTGGTCGGGCTGAATGCCGAGTGAGTCAATCATCATTGTCGTCGCCTATATTCGGGCCTTCTTTCCTACGACCCATGGCCATTTTGCACCGCACAACCGATTTCTACATACCTACCTACATACCAGATACCAGCCATGTAAGGTAAGGGCGTTATCGCGCTAACCTTCTTCCAGCTACCTCTCGAAACCCACCGTCGAAGGCGACAATTGGATGATCACACAACAAGTCGCAGCCTACCTGATCAAGAAAATGACTTCCTGCGTCACGAATCCAAATGCCACCGCCAAAGACCCCACGGACCGGCTCTTCCAATTTTACCTCAAGAATCGCACCCACCGCATCCCGCAATCCGTCGTCAACCCCAACGCAACCATCAACGACCAAGCCATCGTAGACATCTTCCAATGGCGCGCCGCAGACCTAAGTTACCGCGCCTACCGCGCCCGCGTCGTAGACGAGAAACCCTGGACCAAATTGATGATACAGCTGCACGATCTAAGCCGTGCGTACTCTGAGCAAATCCTGATATCTACATTCCACAACGCACTCTCCACCACATCTTCAACCGCCACCACCACCACCTCCTCTTCCTCTTCCCCTTCCCTCCTTTCCGCCCCCACGCCCGCCGTCCTACGTGCTTGTTTCCGTCTCCACGCCCTTCACACCCTCTCCACCTCCACCTCCTCCTTCACCCTGACCTCCGCCCTCTCCCCTTCATCCCTCCCTCCCCTCCAAGACTTGATCCTTGATCTCATGACTGAAATACGACCTCACGCGGTAAAGTTGGTCGATGCGTGGAGTATTCCCGATTGGCTGCTGCATAGCGCGCTGGGGAGGAGCGACGGAAGGGTTTATGAGGAGCTGTTTGATATGGCGCATCGGAGGAATCCGTTGAACGATGTGGTGTTCAATGTGGACTGGAGGAGTGAGGAGATTGAGTTGGGGAGCGAGGATGGGGGGAAAGAGGGGAGGGCGAAGCTTTAGTGGGTTGTTGTGGTGTATATCGTGGATATGCATCGGTATCGATTCAGGGTGCTCACGATGGAATCATCAGGTAGGCGGATTTGAGGTGTGGGGCGTCCGGATGGCATCCACGTCACGTGTGGCTTGGATGTTTCTTTTTTTTCTTCTGCTTGCGTGACCTCCTAGGACCCCCTTCTCCATTGAAACCTCACTGTTCTCTCCCCTCCTCTCCCCGTCCCGTACACCCCTCCCCCCTTCGCGAATGGGACCGTGTAGCGCCGATAGTCATCGTATATGACTTCTCATCCCGCTTGGAAGCGAACAGAAACCTGCGGGGAGGAAATCACGGCGAGGAACTGAGATACTTGGTGTTGCCCTGTACAGTATTTACTTCGAGTTAGATTACCAGGCCCGGAAAATGATGTGTCCATGGGCATATTTTAAATGGGAGAGGAGTTGGTGGGGCTAATGTTACGAAGTGGAGGTTGATATTCTGTAACTGGCTTTATGTGTTGAGAAGTGATTCCCCACGTCGAGAACGATTATCTTACATCTACTTAATCAACATCAAAAAATATGAGATTCAAAATGGGGCAAAATGTGAACACATGATGCCCCCTCTGAGTATCGTAGATAGAGTCGTATTTTTATCTGACAAAAACAACAACTCTTCTCTACAATATCCATACAAGCGCCGCACCATCGCCACTTTACACCATCAACCCCCTCGGTCCTACGCCCCTCCTCCTCAGACCCGCGTTCGCACTCAGCCCACTCGTCGACACGTTCTGAAACGGTAGAAATTCAGGCTGGCAAACCGTGCCCTCCGGCGGCAACGTCGCATCCTTCATATACTGCGCAAAGTACCCAAAAGTACACTTCGACGACGTACTGCCAGACGAATGGCCCACCGCCTCTTGAACCAGCAACCCCGCGCCTCCGAACCTCGCCCGCATTTTCTTAGCCGCCTGTAGCGGCGTCACGGGATCGATAGTATTGCTGACGAAAAGGATAGGAGTTGACGTATTAGGTGCCGAAGGCGTGCCAGTAAAGATTTGAGAAGGCGGACCGCGGATGTCCAGTTTGCGACAGTTAAGCGCGAGGTACGCCCATGCTTCGCCCGTATAGTGCGATTGGTTATATAAAAGCTCAACATGGTCGACGTAGTCCTCGTACTCGTTGAGTAGGAAGCGGCCATTTGCATCGTTGCACGCGGTGAAGGGTAAGGGTTCCCAGTCACCGACTTGAGGTACCTGAGTAGCTGGATTACATGTTTCGATGCGGATCCCAGTCCCCATAGCCTGTGCAATGAGCTCTGCCTTCCCAGCCTCCAGAGCGACTAGACCCTCTGCTATGCGGGGGAAGGTCAGGTCGGGTGCGTAGATGGCGCCGAGGAGCTGTGCTTGGTAATCTTTGTATCGGAAGATCGAGGGGTAGTCGGATAGGCCTGGCGTGCCGACTATGCCGGGGCTTTTCTTCAGCCCGTCGATGACGGCGTTGTATCGCGCTTTGATGGCGTTGCGGGAGGGTGCCCAGAATGCACAGTTCGCCGCGCCGCCCTCGAAACAGTAGGTGAAGAAAGACTCGACGGCTGCATTGGCATCGACGAGATTGGCCTCCCATTTTCCCTGGTAGTAATCTTCTCCGTCTACCACGCCGTCAAGAATCATCCGGCCCACGCGATTGGGGAAGAGAGATGCGAACGTTGATCCAAGGACTGTGCCGTACGAAGCTCCCCAGTACCACAGCTTGCTCTGCGATGCATCCTCACCTTTAGATTTCGCGAGGAGTTCGGTGTAGTGCCGCATGTCGTTCGCTACGGCGACGGTGTTTGCATATTTTGCGGATGAGTTGCCGGAGGAGTGGACTTTGCTACACCATTCGCCGTATGCACCGCCACGACTCCAGCTCTCGGCCAGTGCAGTGGGATTATTCACTTCCGTTGGGAGAAGCGTCTCCCTCTCATACAAAAGCCTTGTGTGGTGTTGGCCGGGAAAACAGGAGAGATCGGGGCCTGAGTTGTTCACACCGCGAGGATCGAAGCCGATGTAATTGTTCTGTGAGCCAGCTGCGACGACGAAGTATTTTATGGCGTCTAATAGGTACGCTACACCTGAGCCTCCTGGTCCACCTGGATTGACGAGGATATCTTGTGCAGGTGTGCTGTTTGTCGTGTTGGACGACGGGGCGGTCCATTTGATAAAGGCGATATTTGTTGTGCCTGCAGACGTGTTGTTGTAGTCGAGAGGGACTGTGAGGCGCATGCAGGTATAGTCATCGAAGCATGGAGTCCAGGAGAAACCGGGAGAGGGTACGATCTATCAACATGGTCAATATGCGGTGGTATTGGGGAGGCGTAGGGAGAAGGGCAGGATTGAGGTGTCGTACCTTTGCCCAGTCATGAACCATAGGCATACCCTGCTTCTTGTGCAATGGCGTTGCAAGAGTCGATGATAAACAGATCGACGTCGAAAGAATAAAAGATACAGAATGCCGCATCTTGATTATCGCTCCAGAGAGTTAAGTCAAAAGATGATAGAGTCGTGTTCGAAGCTATGGTGCATCTACTCTACCGTCCAACTCTTTCTTCTTTATACTTGTCACTTTCGCCAAAAGTTCGTATCATCTTCCAAAGCCACAATTGAGTATTTCCAAATTCTACCTAGGTACAAGCCCTGTTACTACCTGCCTTATCCCGCTGCGCTGATGTACATTCGACTAACCACACGCAAATCAGGCGCCCGAATTCCCAACATCCTCATTCGTCAAGCGAAGAAATAGATCCGGTGCGTTGGTAGACGGTTAGATGAATACGAAGTTGGAACTCGTAGTTTCTTGCTATATGTCCAGGTATATACCATGGAGGGGTGGGTTGCGACGGGGCGGTGGCTGTGTATTCTACACTCATTTATCCTGAATAGGAAAAGGTCGTGGATGATGAGATCCAGATCTGATATTCGCGCATGTTTATTGCTGTAAAGGATCGGTCAATACGAGTTTTGATATCTTTGTTTAAGTTTTTTTGGGGTGGGATACTCAACAACCCGACGCGCGGATAGACGTACATCGACACCAAAGACAAAGAAGATCCACGCGTGTGCTGTAGTCTGACAAGCGGGAAGAAGAGTGCAAAGCTATACCACAGAGGATCGACACCGGATGAGGCAACGAATCACAATTTGACACTGGCCGCAACGCGACATAACCTCGCACTCAATCGACGCAAATGACGAGACAACGATGTTCAGCTTGAATACTGCGCCCCACGCATACGCGGATTCTGAAACCACAAGGTTGAAGGGGATAGCATTATGGGGGAATTCATGCGATGACGCGGTGCCACTGCGAGGAGAAACCGGTGAGTTGGCCGCCTTAACCGGCGCATCGGAGGCGATGGTGTTAGCAAGCCCCCAAACCGCTAAGAATTGCAGAACCACCATCTTTGATATAGAAGAAGAAAAAACACTTTTTCAATTCTCAATCCAAGACTCCGATAGAGTTGATAGGCACACCGGCCTGTCAACCACTGGCAAGCGACAGCTGCACGATAATTAAATCATGTAGCCAAGGGTATAGAGCAAAAAGGTCGGCTTGAGCCCAGCTCTTACCCAATCATAAAAGTCGTATAAAAGAATTACCTATAGCCTCCATTTCGGCTTGTCGGGACTCGAGTCGACGTTGGTCTCGACGCCGACAATGCCTCCCACCTCCTCAGCACCAAAGGGATCGATTTGCGCAATTATATACGGATCACGATAATGGTCGCTAAGTCTTCTTTCTCCAGTGCTGTTGTCTCCAGTCTCGCTACTCCTTTGTAACGATAGCTCCCGCGTCAAGCCTACTCTCGAATTCGCGCTGTTGCTCTTCACGCTATCTTTTCTCCGGGTGGATGATTTGCCGCTTTCCATCTCGTATCCGTCGTCGAGCTGGTGGTGCTCGGTGATGTGGACTTCGCGTGTAACGAAGATTGCGGCGAAGGATTTCTCGATGTGGGGCCAGAAGACGGGCATACTGGCGCACATTATGGCCAGATTGATTTCGAGACAGGAAAGGATGAGTGTGATGGGCGTCCACCATGTGAAGTCGATATAAGGAATTGTAGCGGCGTGGTTCATGACGATGGAGTGGAGGCGCCAGACTGAAGTCATGACCACGCTGATCAACCGTCAGTACGACGGAAGGATTCGAGCTAGAGGCTACTTACATGGCGCCGATCGCGAAGATGCCGACCAGTGAATACACGTTATTTCTCTTCAACTGCGGTCTAGAGAAGAGCACCATGGGCGTGGCGAAAACGGCGATATCGAACACCATGTTTAACGAGGTATGGGCCTTGTACATGGCGACAAATTCATCGATCTTGAAGTAATCGAAGCCGAAACCGTAGCATTTGGCGTTGGGAAAATCTGTTCGTCGCCAGAATGCCTTCACCGGAAAGCCTGGGAATGATCAGTCCATGTTCGGCGCATAGATCATCTTAATGAGGACGGAAGGCCATACATGGAAACCAAGTCAAGAAGCCGAAAGTCAAACCCCAAATTGTGACAAGAGCAAAGAGAACAATACATATCCAACGCATGGTGCCGGCTTGAAAGATACGCAGGTATTGTACCAAGAGCGACAACTTGATGATCGCACTCTCGGTGACGTAGCACGCGTTCTCCAAGTAGAAGAACTTTCCCTAGGTCAGTAAATTCACTTCAGACAAAAACTTGGGAACTTGCCTTTTGATAGTTTACCATGTTAGCTTCACCAATATAGAGGTAGTGATGCCCAAGTCCATGTTGAACTGCTGTGAAACTTGTTAGCGTACTCTATAGTAGAGTATAGGGCACCATCACACTTACTATACAATACAAAGGAAGCCGCTGCTGTGTTCAACAGTCCCGCTATGATGACGAGGTAGTCGTCCCATCCAGGCTCTCGCATTACACGAAGCCGAACATACATGCGCAACCCTATCGCTGTCCACGAAGCGACCTGCACCGCCCAGTTAGCGCATCCATCCAATCTCATCCTCTGGGGCAATGGCAATATGTACAATAAATGGGATGATAGCTCCATATATCGTCGCTGGCCGATTTGATATGGGGAGTGCCTCATTTGGATCAGGCGCATTCGCAATCATGTGCTTTACCATAGCCGTATAGGAAACCAAATTCGCCATCGCTGCGTCGAAGCTGGCAAGGTTTCCTAGTCTGTCTGAAGTTTGAGGTAAACTACGAAAAAAGCTCAAACCGACAAGATGACCTGTCGCTCTTAACAAACGGTTCGGATCGCAAACACCAGACCGTATTCTTTTGAAGGGAACGTCCCACTTATCAAGTTCCCCAATCCCCTAGAACATTATACGCAGATGTGATAAGCAAAAGATGCGATGGGTCTCTGCGTAGTGGACCCAGGAACCCGCTAGTAGGAGAATTAAAACGACGGATGAAGAGGCTAGCGATGCGCGAGGGGCCGCTGTCGTTTGCATGAATGGTTGACATTTGGAACTTGCAGGGACGATCCTGTTTGTCGCAGTAGAAAACCTCAGGATTGTGAGTCGTGAAGCGCCTTAAGAGGTGCCGTGACAGGGCTACACAAGTGCGTGGAGGATGCACGTGGGAAGAATCTGCCGCACCCCCACGTTGAGCTAATACTACGCACCCTTGATCAGTAAGGAAGGCCTCGATGTCGTGCTTCAAACCTGTTTACGTCGGCGACGCGAACTTTACTGTGTAGTTCCAACGGCTTCTAGGGCTTCTTGGGAGCGCCGTCTGATAGATAATAAGGTTCCGACTCCCTCGCTGGGCGTTATTTCCTCTTGAATTAAACATGGAATTGAGAGGAAATTGGTTCGCCTCGCCAAACTTGCCCTCGACACGATGCCATGCTGAACATGGTTGACGTTCTTCAGGCCAGGGTGAAGTTCGATCTCTCAGGGATCTTTCCCCCAACCCTCTGCATCAGAATACAATTGATCCTTCAGAAATGCGAACACGAACTTCACACCATCGAGTATGATCGGCGTGCTTTCAAAGATACCAGCGTCGGCCCCTCGACTCCGTCACTGCCGTGGGTCCGACGATCTCGAATGGTAAACGTGTATCTGCTGACTTTGCGTGTGATGATTGATGTCACACTGCGTCACTTGTAGCTGGTGTCTCACGGCCGACGAGTGAAACAAGGGCGTTGTATTCGACGACAAACTGGGCAAGTGTGTCCGTGTAAAACTCATAAAAAGGACCTCTATAGCGCCAACTTGAGGGAGACCCCTGTCACCGGTACGGTGAACCGCACTAACCTCGGCAAAAACATTGACAAACGTGGTGGTGGTACCTAGTGGCGTTCGCAGCTTTCGAAGCTGTATTGTATGTAGATACCTGCATAGTATGTAAGTTGTGCTTCTTGCCGAGAGATTTTGTCGTGACGCTGTGGACGTAACAGATGCAGACCCGGAACGGCTCCCGCTCTTGACCAACCTATCGGACGATGTGCACTATGTGAAGGAGGTGAGATATACAAGGAGAAGGATTTCGCGTAGCCTGTAGATTCCATCGCATGTACATACTACGTAGTACGATAGATACGGTACGGGAGGGGTTGACGATGCATCTGCGATGCGAACCCGACCTTCGTGGAGAATAGTGCAGGGGTCTCGAGCCTTGGTGAGAACAGTTCGTAGATGCCGTGATTACGTAGTATATGGGGTTCACGGACTATCCGCGGGATCCTGGTCGGGCTGACTCATGCGAAAAATTATACCCGGGTTCGCAAAGTTTCTCTAGCATATACCGTGATGGTTGAACATTGCCTTAAACTGGGTGCAAAAGATCGTGCAACCCCTCAAACCCGCGACGACCCCTTTGTAGAGTGGAGTCGTCACACTGCTTCCAAAAAACTCAACTTCATACAAGCGGGTCTGGTCACGTTGAACTGTAATCTAGAAGCGTCTTTCGGCCCGTTCGCAAGTCGTGACAATGGTTGTCAGCCGACTCTGCAGAGGTGAATTCGGTTGTACCAGTCTATCTTCTCGGAGCTTCTCCTGAGAGACGAGCGGGGCTCGTGAAGAGAGAAAATTGTTGAAGGAAGCGTGGCGCTGATGGGATGACTCCAGGGACGTCAAGCGGTGAGTCCTAGGTTCGCTCGTAGCAACGTCCTTCGTTCGGCTGCCTTGCTACATGCAAATGTCAGTTCTCTCCGTCAGTTCTCCCCGTCGGTCCCCTTCACAGCTTCCAACCCCGGCTTAGAGCTTGTTGAGCTTCTGGCCTCTTGCCAAATCCACCTGCCTTTCTCTACAGCCATGTAATTCTCTCTGACTGAGACTTGGTTGTTGTAAACTTGCGTTGGCCGCAAGGGGCTCTTGAATGGCGATGAGTAAGTCCGCATGAGCATTGCTACATTCTTTGTTGGTGTGTAAACGTCGCCGACTTCGCCAGCATTCTTACATACTCTCGCCCCGCACCCCTTCCCAAACCCGGTCTCGAAGACCCCGTGGTATGGTATACCCTGTTCCGAAGCTCCGAAGCTTTTTCGTGACATACATAGTACACGGCTCTGGTTCTCCCTGGATGTTAACCCCGCACAAGGCCATGGGTACATATTGGCTTACAGCGGCGAACCCTCGACCAAGAAGGCGTAGATTCGAAGCAAATAATGATGCCCCGTTCAACCGAACAGGAAAAATCTCCGATTCCAACTGCGGTTCTGTAGGTATGATTTGACAACTTCCTGCACCGCCGAAACACTATCTTCAGCGCGTCAATGCTTCGGTTCGACCCGCCGGCAAGATTACTATGTCAAAAAGCAAAACTTCGAAGGATCATGTTTTGTATTATTGGAAGTCTGATAAGGCCGTGCAGGCTAGTCCTTGTGTTTGAAAGCCCAGGGCTCATGGTATTTCTTCTTTTTGGGTCTTGTTACAGTGCCATTCTGTGTCAAACGTACAGAAGTAGGCAACATCAACGGATGATGTTCTTGCCGTCATCCGGCGAACAGGCCGATCGGAGTGCGTAAAGATGCGATGCTGCAATTCGCGCATCTGCTTTCTTGATGCGATTTTGAAGCACCAGGAAGAAGCAAAGGCTCCTGAATTATAGGGGAGATGCGTTTGCAGCGCTTGCTGATGAATAAACGGTGGTTGAATATTGGTGGGAAGAAACAACGAACACTCGAGACACAACGCATGAATGAATAGGCGACAGCAATCCCAAGCTTACTGATGATGTGACATTCATGAACGTGGAAAACTTATGTTTCAAGAACTCACGGTTCGCTTGAAACCCGAACTGGCACCTACCTCTCAACTTGCCTTCCATCCGATCTGATCCGATCCGATCCAACGCACTCAAATCCGACCCAAGCCCGCCCCAGCCTTGACATCGCTCTCCACCTCCCCTAGAGCCGTAAGCTGATATACATACGGAGCCTCGGTGAAATTCCCCTTCTGCGTAACATTGACGCCCGCAGTTCCCCAATCATTTTCTACCAGTAAAAGGTCAGCCAGCAAATCCACACACTCTCAACCATCATCAAACATACCAGCACCCAAGTTCGCAAACCCATCCAACTCATAGTCCCCATCGGGACTCGTATTCGGACTGTCCATGGGAATCACCAGGCCATGTGTACTCAGCGCCTCGCTCGTGTTTCCCCTAAACACGTTTCCTTCTACGAGGACTTGGTTGTCGCTGCGGCTGTGGATAGCTTGGTGGAGGAAGTCTTCGTAAAGGTTGTTGAAGATGTGTTGGTGGCCGAAACGGCCGGCGGGGCCGCGGGTGCCTTCGTTGCGCCAGTAGTTGTGGCTATGGGCTTTTGGTTAGGCTTATTGGCCCGAGGAGAGAAGGCAAGGAAAGAGGAGGCGGTATGAGAGGGTTGTGTTACTGGTATGTAATGTGCAAATGCCCTTGGTCTACATCGCGTAGAGCATCTGAACTCCCGATCAGAGAAGACTTCCAGTGATCGTGGAAATAGTTCCATGACACCGTGATCCAATCACTTGCCTTCACCTACTCGCCGTCAGTTTTCCTTCCCAAGCCAAACCAAGCCGCTTCATCGCGGCCAAATAGAAGAAGGGAATCAAACTCACAATATCGCACTGCCCATCATACAAATCCGGTCCCCCATCAATCCGGCTCTCAAACTCATTGTGGTCAATCCACACCCTCGTACTATTCTGAATCGAAATCCCATCGTTCCCCAGAATGAACCGAATCCCCAAGTTCCTCACAACAACATTGCTCACACTGTTGATATTGATGCCGGCTCCTGTGATGGTGGTGTTCGATCCGGTGCCGATGAGCGATTTGTTGGAACCGACTTTTAGGCGTGCGGCGAGTTTGAAGGTTACAGGCGCAAGGAGGACGGTAGCAGGCGTGTCGCCTGTTACGGCGGCGATGAGCTCAGAGGGTGTGGAGATATTGATCGTGATGCCGTTTGAGCCACCGGTTGTGGTGCCAAGGGGGTTGGAGGCTGCGAATCCGACGAGCGAGAAGTCAGGGGTGGTAGTGTATGCAGGGTATGCAGATACGATGAGTAATTGTGCTGCGAGAGCGGTTGTCTTTGCGATTGAGTACTTCATCGCGGGTATTCTTCTGGTTTCGAGGAATGTTGAAACCTAAACCCTCCAAATCATTGTCACGCAAGGCCTGATTATTTTTGATGTCAATCCATCATGTGCGAACATCCCTATTACCGGCCCCCAGGTTGGCATCCTGATTTCCCTCTTCACTTCTCCCGGTGGATTCGCATATATCGCACCATACTAAGCCTATAAAGATGACAACCGGTTATTTGAAGGCTTGCGCTAGAAAACAAAAGGAGAAAAGAAAGAACAAAAGGTACATTAGGGACGGCGATAGCGAAGGTAAGTGGTGGAACAATCAGACCCTGTGTTCTCGAAATGAGATCGGCAGGCATTAGCGTGCATATATCTCGTGTGGGGAAATGTAGGTCATTGGCCATTGCTAGCGAGATCTTGCAGGTAAGGAAAGGATGTGCAGCAAAGCTGGTTCTCGGGACGTTTTAAACGAAGGTGAATATGGAGCCGTTCGATTGTCCTTCCGATAGTTGAATATTCGAGGGAAAAAAACAGTTCCGGAGAATGTACGTGAGGAATCCGGTGTATCTACCGCATCAGGCTTATAAGCCGCGAGTGCCCTGTCCTTGAATTGTGACCTGTAACACCAGCTGAAAGGGCCTCTGACTGAGAATAGGGCGTCTTCTGGGGGCCATAATTTCGATGTACCAACACAGTTGCTACCCTCTTGGCAAGCCTCCACAATGCATCTCCCCCGCCCATCAGCAGGGCCTCCCAACTTCGAGAAAAAACCCTCGCATCGTTTTCCGTCCTTAATCCTGTTGTGACCAAGAGTCATCCCTGCTCTGGCTGTAGGTGGTGATCCGAACCTCACCCCCCCCCCCCATCGCATGCCTTCCTTCTTTTGCATAGCCATCGTAATTTCAAGCATTACCTCTTCCGAAAAATTGACCTTGCTGAATAGAGGCGTAACACTACGCCCTATAGTACCATGCGAAGACCTGCAAAATGCCTCCGCGATCTTCCTCAGCGTTTCCAGTCTATTGTGTATAATCGCAAAGTTCGTGTGCAGACCGACCACAAGGTCTCTCTGGACTGCTTCGTTCTCGGCCCAGATGCGTGCATGATGGCGATCGAGGAAGTTCTGCCGATAGTAACCTGAAAGAGTGTTCTGCAGAGCGTAGCATCGTCGGACTTCGATATCATCTTCCGGTTATCCTTGGAGACGTTCGCGTTTAGCTGCGTTGATGCTATGTCGACTATGGCGAGAGTCGGCGCTGGACCGGGGACGGGATCGCTGTCGCTCACGTAGATAGGCCGCCGCGGTCGTGAATTGCCGCCGACGAGGGAGAATAGTAGGAGTTCAATGTGTCGGAATCGTTGAGGTTGAGACGTGATGACCTCAGCACAGCGCCACTCGCAACGAGCCGATCGAAGAGAACCGCCGTTCCATTCAAGCGTTGAGAAGATTGTCGACAGCCATAACCTTACTAACCTTCGGCTTCACCGGCCTCAGCCCCATCATCTCACGCTCCTTCCTCTCCAACGGTGTCTCGCCCTTCACCTTAACCATCTTGACCTTCTTCTTGACCTCTTTGACTTCGTTTTCCTCTGCTTTCTTTCCTTTCCAGCTCTTCCTCACCGGCTTCTGCAACTCTGTATACGAGAATATCTTCCCCAGTGCGGGACTCGGTGCCCGCTCGCCCTCCTCTTTCCCCTCCTGTGTGATGTGTTCCTCATAATCGCGAGCGACTTGGAGCAACTCGGGGAGAATGGTCTGCAGTGCGCGCTCTTTCATGACGGCATTCCAGGCGTCGTGCCCCATTGCATACTCTTGTGCTGGGAGGGTGGAGATGAAGTACTTTGCTGCATTGTGGAGCTTGGAGATTAAACTTTCGCCTGCGTGGTACTCTTTGGCTTGTTCCGCAGTTGAGAACTGGAGAAACATTATTGCTACACCCAGCGATTCGAGACCTACACTAACGTTAGCTGACTGGGCAGTGTTTGGGGAAAAAAAGGGACGGTAATAGACAGCCATACACTTGGAAGGTAGATGGGCCGGTTCGACGTATGGCACGTCTGTTGGCCACCACGGCGGCCCACGGTCCTTGGGAACAGGTTCGGAATCCAGCAGCTTGAAGTCCCAGCTATACTGTTTGAGTTTATGATATGGGCCGTAGTTTCTCAGCCGGGTCGGTTCCAGTACCTTCACCCACTCCGTGATGATCCTCCGTAAAGCGTTGATGCCCACCTCGCCTAATCTTATATAGTAGAACTTCTTCATCCCCTCAACATCCCCGATGCGGAAGTCATGAGTTGCCATCTTCTTCTCCGACCGTGGTTTCTTCGGACTCAATTCTGAGCCCGCCGAGTCCGGACATTCTCTCTTCCTGACCGTCGTCCACCCGGTGCCCTTCAGGAACGTCGAGGCAGCTTCAGACTTGATCTCGGGTGTCGCTGTTGGGGAGGGTGATAAACTTGGAGAAGGTGGTCGGGCCTGGAACGATGCTTCAAAGCCCGATGGAAAAAGGTGTTCAAAGCCAGGCAGGGCTTTGAGAACCAGCTGGCCGTTGACGAAGAAAACAGAGCCCACAGGCTGGTCACCATCGTGAGAGACCATTGACGTGGGTACATACACTGATACCGAGGCTGGATGCCAATATAGCGGGGTAGATGTGACTAGCGAAGGAAGTGCCGCGGAGCTCGAAAGCACGAGTGAACCAACACGGCAACGAAGCGCTGCGTGTATCAGCGCCACCTCGAACGCTCAGAGGCGACTTGAAGGACGGTTCGGTTTAGTATTAGACAATAAAAAGAGGAGATATCAAGGAAGAGAGAGGAGAGGATGGAGAAAAGTCTGAATGGCATCCGCACTGCATGGGATGGATGAGCGGGCCGCTGTACGCTAGACCGGAAGAGGCATCTACAGAGCGCCTATCTCACGCTAAATACTGTTTTGAGGTCTTCTGTCGTCGGATTGGGCGCGAGCTTGCGCGATTCTGGAAGCGTTTGTGTTGTTTGGGTGAGAGATCCGACGCAGCTTGTTGTTGGGGGCGTCGATGCTGCCGCTTGACCGCCTGGTGGTGATCGGCGCAGACCGCATGGCTGTTTTGCTCCACACAAAGGCCCACGACGAGAAGGAAGAGAAGGAAGAGAAGGAGCAAAAGGATGGTTGCATTGAGAATGTCATTGCGGATGGAGCAGAGGTCGAGGAAGTAAAATGCGAAGGAGGATCGGGAATGACGGTCCAGCGGGTCTTGCCGCAACAGCCGCCGCTAATTCAATTAGCGTTACGTAGGTACGCGATGGGACATGGTCACTAGCGAACAACTCCACTCCGGCTGTGTCGAGCATACATAATCATCTCCATTACCTGCGAAGCCCTTTGAGTTTGCTAAATCGACTCGGCCGGCATCTCCACATTCAGCGGCCTCTTCGATTCCTCGCCGCTGGGCATTTCGAATCTGGCATCCGTCCCCGAGAGTTCATGCTGTCGACCTACATCGCCCGGGAGTTGGTGTGGACTCCACCCGTAGCCGTTCGACCCATCGAGTTCATGCCCGCCTCTTGAACCCTTCATCTCGGTGTGTGGATGGTACATCTCGTGCTTCGCCTCGGACCCCATCTCCACCGGCGGCATATGCTGCATGCCCTGGGATGCTGCCGCGGATCTGCCCGACAAAGTCTGGTTCTGCAGTTTCCTCCGTCGGCGGAAGAAGAAGAACGCCAGGAGGGCAATGACAACAAGGAGAATGCCGATGCCAACGGCTATTCCTGCGATCGCGCCGGTGGACAGACCGCTTTTGGACGAGGGCTGATCAGGGTTGCCGAGCGCGAGGTTTTTTGCTTTTGCAGGATCAGTGATGGCTATAATCTGCTGGTTCGGCATCGGGCTCTTGAAGATGGTTTGCGAGACGGAGAAGTTCGAGCGCTCGTAATCTGCTATTACGTACGCTTCTTGCAGGAAGGTGCGGCCGAGCGTGTACTGCGTGTCGTTGGCTGCCCTTCTTATTGGGAAGTAGTTGGCTTGTGTACTGTAGATGGGCGAATAAGCCTGCAAATCAAATGCCCCATAAGGTAGTGTAATGGTGACGAGCTTGGATGCGTCGTTTTCGTTCCCCAGGGAAAAGGAAACCGTGGGCTGCAACTCTTGGAGCCGCTGGTGGATGGTGTCGTTGACGAGATACAGGTCGGTGTTGTTGTCGTATGTTAAGCCGAATGCTTGCTCAAAGGCATCGCAAGCCGCTTTCGGAAGCCAGATGTGCGGTACGGTCGAATCGATTAAAGAAAGTACAGGGGTATCTAAAAAGCTACGGGATCCGGCGAGCGTGTTCAGAGCGGTGATTCTCTGGATACCGAGGCCGAGCACTCGCGAATCGTCGGAATTGAAAGGAAAAGTTTGACCGTTGGCGGTGAATCTGGAAGCGTCGTATCCGCCCAGCGTGAGGCTCCCCAGGAGTTTCGGCAGGCGGTAGGCGGCACCAGCTGTGTAGGCGAAAGAAAGACTCGGTATCTTGTTCTTATCCCTGAGCGTCCGCATGAAAGAGGGTTGAGGGTAGTTGAATTCCGAAAAGTTTGACGGTTTCGGTCCCAGGCCCAGTTGCCCGAGGTAAAAGTTCTTGGTAGCGATTCCAGCTACCACCTGACCATCGAGCGACAGACCTCCCGAGTTCTGAAGACCAAGGCCAACTGTGTCGAGACCGTAGAGACCATTGTCGTCCAGGCCAAGCTCATCTTTCAGGTTCAATGTGTACAATCCGATGTTCTTCCACGTCGAAGAAGAATTCACTTGGAAGCCACTGCTGTCCTTGCCTTGGAAGGGCATCGCGCCTCGCAAGCTCCCGCAGTTGGATGGGTCCGACTTTGTACAGCCATCCGGGACAGGTATCAACGTCTCATGGCCAGCTGTCGCCGGAAGTATGCGGAAGTCCTGCTCAGGTGTGCCTATGCGGACGATGAAAGACGACCATCGACCGTCGTTCCCATCCCAGGCCTGAGAGGGCGAAAAAACAAACGGATCTGGTGTGCTTATGTTCGCATCGCTCATACTGAGGACAACGAGCGTGTTGTAGCAAAGAAGCCGAGCGAGAAGAAGGAAGAGGAGCACTGGATGCCGGTGAGCTTAGCGGGCTATGCTGCCGAGAAGCCTGTATCTCGGTGGATATATATCAATCTTCACCATAGGACGTGGCCAATGAGCGCGAGAGATGTGGCCAACAGGATGTTCCGGCCCCTGCCGAGGGCGCTTGTGTAATGCTGTCTTATCGTGGGGGCGGTGCCCATATTGTACCATAATACGAAGTGGAAGGTTTCGAAACAAAACAACGTGGTTCGTGAGTCGCCGATAGCCTGCAAAATTGCTCTGGATGTAGAGCCATCTCTCGTATACAGCACATGAGAAGAAGAGTCGAAAGAGTCGACAACGACGTGAACAAAACAAGAAAGTGAGGCCCAAGAGAAGGAAGAGATGACAGAACATCTTCGACGCCACCAAACTACCGGCAGGTAACGTCGCGCTGAGTTTGCACAAATCATTTTTAGCGGCTTACCTGGAGTCCCACTCCACCCAGGAACTTACGATCCTACGAAAAGAGGTGTGGATGTTTGGGCAACGTTTTGCTGCATGGCCCCCGCCGTTAAAAATAGCCGGTTGGTACATTAGTAGGGCATGATCTTGATCAGCGACGCGTTCTTACATGGTGCAGTGAAGCGGTACCTGAAAAGTCCTCTCATTCAGTGTCATCGTGGTGTGCCATTCACTCGTCAAGATGGTCTCCCAAACGTTGAAGGCTGGGTTGAGCGCCATGGTCGCCGCTCAACTCGCATATGCACAACTTCCCAGTACGCCTGCTCGTCGTAGTAGTTTTCCATGGAGCTGACGTTCTTCCAGCATCAACCTTGAGCTCGAATCTCTCATCAACGCTCCATTCGTCTGGTGGGCCTACAGCGACGGCAGGATCCTGCTGCCTTGTCGTCCCCCTCGACGTCGGCTTGAACTTCTGGTGGAATTCTACCGTCACAGCCACCGTCGCTACCGTGCTCACCCAAATCTATCAATACAACAACACGCGGATCACCAGCACGACAACAATCCAAAATGTGAACGCGACCAAGAGCGCCACGGCTCCTGCTGGCATTATACCGGGCAGTTGGGTCTACAGCGCAACTTTCATTGGAACAGAGACCGTCGCAGTCTTTCCGAATACCGCCATCGCTTCCCCCACACCCTTCGTCGCGATAACAAATATTGGCTTCCTTGGCGGGACATGGGCAGCGGATTCAACGGGTGCACCTTCTTGTCACACCAGCACGAATCGGATGTACTTCCTCGGCACCGCGTTCGCATACAACGAAGACCCGCCTACGATTCGCACCACGCATGTCGCATACGCCAGCCCGCCGCCAGCGTCAGAGTTTATAGAGTACTGGATCTCGCAGACACCGACCGTCACACGAGAGATTCCGGGAATCAGGACCTGCAGTGTCCCTAGTGGGTCTGGAGAGCCCAGTGTTCATATCCCCGTCACGGCTTTGACGAAGCAGGACACTACGACGATCAACATTGACGGTGGAGGCCCTGCACCGCCAGCCTCGAGCACCGCTCCGCCGCAGACGACGAGTGCACAGGTGCCGCAGCCGATCACCACACCGCAGCCGCAGCCTTCGCAGAGCCAACCGCCTGCGAGCCAGAGTGATGGCAACTCTCAGCAGCCCGCCCCTACCCAGAGCCAGCCGGGACCGAGCAATGGCAGTCCTCAGCCTTCGCAGAATCAACCGCCTGCAAGCCAGAGCAATGGGAACCCTCAGCAGCCCGCCCCCACCCAGAATCAGCCGGGTCCGAGCAATGGAAACCCTCAGCAGCCTGCCTCCACCCAGAACCAGCCGGGACCGAGCAATGGCAGTCCCCAGCCTTCGCAGAATCAACCGCCTGCAAGCCAGAGCAATGGGAACCCTCAGCAGCCCGCCCCTACCCAGAACCAACCAGGCCCGAGCAATGACAATCCCCAGCCTGCACCTGCTCCAAGCTCCAACGGCGTTTCCAACCCACTTCCAGGGAACCCTCAACAGCCAGCTCTTACACCAGGCGCGAGCAACCCCGACCCAATCTCGAACCCACAGCCAACACTCCCCATTCCCCTCACACCGGTGCCTCTGCCATCGACCGGCTCACCCTCGGTCGGTGTGCCGCCGGCCGTCGTTCTCCCCAACGGAGAAACGCTATCACCGGGCACCGTCACCACCGTGTCAGGCCACACGATTTCCATCCCCACTACAGCGGCACCCGCGACGTCCATCGGAGGCACGACCCAGCAAGCGCCGCCAGCAGCAGCAGCAGTAGTAGTAGTAGTCATCGATGGAACGTCAGCAACGGTTCCAACTTCAGCAGCACCCAAACCGACGGTTGCACCTGCTCTATCCATCACGGTGGGGACAGGCCCTTCAGCCAGCGTGATAGCCATCACGGCAGCACCCAGCTCAAGCGCCGGGGTCGTCCTGCCAAACGGGCAGACCCTCCGCCCCGGCTCGACCACGGTGTACAGCGGCCAGACGCTGGTGCTTTCCGCGGCACCATCGGGAACGTCCTCGGTGGTTCTGGTGGTCATCGACAGTTCGACGACGAGGACCGTTCCTGTTCCCGTTCCCGTTCCCACGGCTGGACCTGGCGTCTCAGGTCCCGTGACGAAGATGGGCACCTCGAGCAGCGGATCATCTTCGCCTACTTCGAGTACCACACCGGCGGGACTGTTCCTCGGTGCCGCGAACAGGGTGGACGGGATGGTGGGTGGTGCCGTGTTTGCTGGTCTGATGGCGGCGGCGGCGGTGGTTGGTCTGTAGTGCGTCGCTCACGTACGATGTGTAATGACGATGCGATTCCTTAGATAGATAGATAGAACAGCGAAACGATGGAAGGAACGAACTGATATACGCTACCCATGGATGCTCTTTCTCTGACTCTTCCCCGACCCCCGACGTGTTGGCCAGGATATGCATCCTCCGAAACAGGAAAGTGCCGAGGTAAACGGGTTCAACCGTCGAACGAATCAACCCTTTTCTCCCTCGCTCGCTGTATGAACTTCACATGCAGTGCATCGGGTATTCCACATCTACACTGCATCTAGCCCCGTCTCCTCGACCCCTAGGAATTGATCTCTTTCTTCTTGCTCAGCGTATGCCCAGGCCCATATAAGCCCACCCACCCTTTGCCCCGTCGAGGCATCGCATCACTCCCTTTCCGCCCTATCGAAGCATCGCCACCATGAACGGCCACGCGCAGGACCGCCAGCAAGCGTTCGACTGCATAGTCATCGGGGCGGGCATAAGCGGCATCAACGTGAGCTACCGGTTCCAGGAAGCGTTCCCGTCGTCCACGTACACGATCCTCGAGTCGCGCGCCGTGCTAGGTGGCACCTGGAGCCTGTTCAAGTACCCCGGCATCCGCTCCGACTCGGACCTGCACACGTTCGGATTCCCGTTCAATCCGTGGGAGAAGCCGAATCCGATCGGCGACGGGGCGAGCATCGTCAAGTACTGCGAGGACACGGCGCGCAAGTTTGGCATCGATGGGAAGATCCGGTACGGGCACAAGGTCGTGCGGGCGGACTGGAGGGACGAGGAGCAGGCGTGGAGGCTGGACGTGGATGTCGAGGCTGGGCAGCAGGAGCGGGTGAGGAAGGTCATGTGGGCGAAATGGCTGCTGATGGGGACGGGGTACTACGACTACGACAACCCTCTGCAGGCGGAGATCCCGGGCCTGCAGAACTTCAAGGGGAGGGCGATACACCCGCAATTCTGGCCCGAGGACCTCGACTACAAGGGCAAGAGGATTGTCGTGATAGGCTCCGGCGCCACCGCCATCACGCTGCTTCCCGCCCTGACGGACGGCGGCGCTGCCCGTGTCACCATGCTCCAGCGCTCCCCCACCTACATACTCTCTCTCCCGCAACGCAAACCCGGCGACCCTCCGCTCTGGCACGAACGCGTCTTCCCCAAATGGGTCTCGCTCAAGATCCTGCGCGTCCAGGCCATTCTCGTCGGCTACCTGGCCTGGCTCTTCTGCCAGTACTTCCCCAGGGTCGGCGCCGGATTCATCACGAGAGAGGCGAAGAAGCTCCTGCCCAAGGACTACGAGATGCACCCGCACTTCTACCCGCGCTACAACCCATGGGAACAGCGCCTCTGTCTGTGTCCCGATGCGGATTTCTTCAAGTGTCTGAACACGGGACGGGCGCAGATTGTCACCGCGACGATCAAAACGGTCGAGGAGGACGGCATCGTGCTCGACGATGGCACGAAACTCCCCGCCGACATCATCGTCACGGCGACGGGTCTCCGCCTCTCGCTCCTCGGCAAAATGGCCGTCTCCGTCAACGCCGAGCCGGTACGTATCCCCGCCCTCTTCGTCTGGCGCGCCTGCATGATCTCGCAGCTCCCCAACTTCGGCTTCCTGATCGGCTACGTCAACGCGTCGTGGACGCTTGGCTCCGACGCGTCGTCGCGCCTCCTGATGCGCGTCATGCAGCAGCAGCGCGCGAGTGGATCCACAAAAACGACGCCTGCCATCAGGGAGGAGGAAAAGGAGGGCAAGGAGCTGCCGTTGGGGCTGAAGAGCACGTATTTTGGCAATGCGGCCGAGATTATGCCCATGAGTGGCGGCAAGGGCCCGTGGAGGAGGAGGAAGAATTACATTATGGATTGGTTAGTCGCGGGGTGGGGGGATATCAGGCAGGGGTTGGTGTATGAGAGGAAGGCGGTTTGAGTGAGATGCATAGGTTGAGATCCATCTAATGTACACCACGCCATCGAAGATCCCCCTCCATTCGCCATGAAACGTAGTTGATGCGGTATAGCGATGGGAAAATGGAACTGAAGTTACCTTTACTCTGACATTCTTGATTGGGGCAAAGTATACTGGATGGAGCGATCGAATCCGGCCCAGGCATGCTGCATGTCAACATTTATTTCACGCCCTCCCTTGCGCCCAGCAAGGGTTTCGTCCTCCTCGATTCTCTCCTATACGGCCTCCATCTCCGGGATGCCCGTCAGCCCTCCCTTTGCCTCGACAGGTTCCTATTCACGCGTGTGTTTGATAGCACAAACCCTTGGAAGCTGCTGTGTTTTCCTCGCTTTGGAAACCCTGGGCGTCGAAGTCGTCGTGGCCGGGTTGCCCGCATGTATGTACGATCCGCTGCTCAATGGGCGGCTCCTTGTTCTTTCTTCGCATCCTTCCCTATTTGCCGTGCCGGCCGCTGCCCTTTGGACAGCTTCTTCTTTTTCCTACGGGCGGGGTCCGGTAGATGGTCGGTAGGCTCGAGGAAGCCATTATACAGTTCGGGCACGGAGAGCAGATCCGGTTCGACGGAGAAATGGCTGCCCTTCATCATATCTCTGACCCAGGGATCCAGATCGTCGAACTCGGTCCCCTCTTCGAAGCCAGTCTCGCCGCTCCCACCGCCGTTCTCTCGGTGCGACGGTTGCAAAGGTTGCGACGAACCTTTGGTCGAATCCATCATCTCGCCATCGTCCTTCTCCGCCTCCTCTTCGGGCCCCTCGCCCACCGCTCGTCCCGACGCCGTCTGAATCTGTCCACGAAGTCTACGTTTGAGCTCCTTGACCTCGACCTGAATGCTGGAAAGCTTGTTCTCCACTTTCTGGGCCTCTTTCCACGTAGTGGACTGCTCAATTTCATTTGCTATATCTTGAAGCCGACACAGATGCAGAGTGAGAACGTTCGCATCGGAAGGGGGATCCAGCGCTGCCTCGATCTCCTTGAGAACCGCCCCTTCACGATCCGTGATGAGTTGGTTGGGAAGCTCCGAGTTCGCCTCCAAAGCCTGGCGAACGGTGTCTTGGAACGCTACCAGAGTCTCTTTGGCCCAACGCCACCGGCGCTGTTCCGGGATCGTCGCACGGTAATTTTTGAGAGCTCCGCGAATGGTTTGCAACGACTTGATCAGAGCATACACTTTCCCAATCTGTTCCCCGTGCTGTTTTCTTTCCGCTTTTGTCGGAAACAGAATGCAGATCCTGACACTTATGCGCATGGCGAACATGTTGCTCCAATAGGAATTGTTCGTGTCCCTGAGTATGTCGGGGGGGTTGCGAGTCTCTGTGGTTTGCTGGTCCGGGCTTGTTTCCCCGGGCGTGTTCGGAACCTCGCGGGGTACATCTGGTTCGTCGGATGGGACCGTTTCTTTTGTGATCGTGTCGATGGACGCTTCGCGCCACCTGTGCAGGAAGCGGCCGACGCCGGCCATGAATTCATCGATGTCGTTTGTTGTCCGGAGGAGCTCCAGGAAACCCTGGATGCTTTCGATGTCTTCGGTCGTCAGGAGTTTGTTGTCCAGTGCCGTGTTGCTATCGATAATGGCCTGTGCAAAGGAATCGATCCCTTCTTCACTTCCGTTGCCAAGATTGAATCGCCCTACTTTCGCGCGAATGTAATCCATGTCGAGCTTGGTGGCTGGTGACTGACTCTCCAATTGCCACTTATTCTTTGCAAGTATGCTTAGAATTCTGTTCACGAGTTGTTGAATTCCGGCTACGCGGGTGAAATGTTGGTGCTGCTGCTTGAATCCTTGGTCCATGAAGCCGGGGAAAAACGCATTGTAACGCGTAAAAATCTTTTGCTTGATAAGAGCACGCGCCAATTTCGTGTCGACTATTCCGTCGTCCGACAGAAATGACCGCGATTGCGATGGCGATGGCGATAAGGAGAGCCGGTTCCTCTCTTTCCATACTTCTTGCTTGACCTCGTCCAGGATTTTGCTCAAGCTGATGTCATTGAAGATCTTTCGGGCCCTTTCCCAACGTCTTCTCTCGGCGGCTCTGTACTCGTGTTTCTCATCTCCTTCGTGGACCTCCCGAATTCCATTGGCTGACATCACCCATCGGCGAAGTTTTGGCACGAGTCCAGAACAGATATTTTGCAAGCGGCTCTGCACCTCTTGCTTCACTAGGCTGTTGATATATTCGGGTTGATTTGCCGTGGAAGGCGATGCATTGTCTTCGGCGCTGCATCACGAAGGTCGCCATTAACGATCGCCATCGATGATCGAATGTCAGAACGTACCTAGCTTTCCCATCCTTACCGTCTTTCGATGCTTTCTTTTTTCCGAACAACCTCTGGGTGACTGCAAAAGTGTGGTGCTGAAATTTCAAAGCGACGCGACGACGCGAAAACACGGATTGACAGGCCAGACCACGCGGAAATGAGTTGAAGAGTGTGCAGGATGCGGTACGAGGTGCAAAGCTTTGCAGCATTTGCATTCTTCATCAATCGCGATGTTGCGATACGTTATGGTGATGGAACGAGTGGATGCAATGAGCTGGTTGATGAAAGGTCAGGGAGAGAGAGAGAGAGAGGACGCTAAGCTCATGACGGCTAGCGGCACGTGCTCAAAACACTCCAATCGGGTCATTTCTGATCGGGCCATGTCGTCAATCTATCAAGGCTACTACCGGGCAGTTGACGAATTCTGATGGTGCCAAGATATGGTAGGAGGGAATACGAAACGATTAGCTACTCGTCCCTTCTCTATAGAGTCAATGACCTCGGAAATGAGATGTTCGAGGTAAACCTTTGCTACAGTCGTTTTTGCAGTGATCGTCTTTGCATTTCTCATAATCATCCATGTAAATAGATACCAACGGCCATATCATACACATACACCTATCGTACAGCAGCAGCAGCAGCAGCAGCAGCAACAACAACAAAGCTCAAAGCCATCCATACCTACTCAAACTCTCACTTGCTCAACAACTCATCAACTTTCTGCGTAACATCCACATACAAAAAGTCCGACCTGTTCCCCGCCCACCCTGGTCCATAGAGTCCTTCATCCGTAAACACCTCTACATTGAGAAACACATTCCCGCCAATCTGTAAAGCCTTCGTGATATTATTCTGGCTCTCGTTGAACGGCACCACGCCCATGAACTCCGCCTCTTTCCACTCCCCTTTCCTATCCCTGAACACCGATGCGCCCACCCCTTGCTCCGCAACGAGCAAAACACTGCCGTTGTATTTGGGCGGTAGCGACATTCCGTCCGCCATGTGCATGGTGTAGTTTGGCGTGATTTTGATGGGCGTCGGTACGCCCTTTTGGGCGCGCATGTCGAAGTTTAAAAGGCCGCCGGAGCCGCGATTGTTAACTATGAGGGTCCAGTCCTTCGCAGCCACGCCCGCGAACCCCGGATTCGTATTTCCGGGGCTTTTTTCGGGATACCAAAGCTCCGCGCCGGTTGCGTTTGCCGGAATCTTCATGATGGAGCCTGGGAACGTACCCACTATGTACGCGTTGTTCGCGGGGTCGTGCTCGACATCTTGGTAGCCGCCGAACTTGCCTTGCGCCACCGTCGTGAGGTTTTCCTTTCGCATGAGAGTGTTGGTGGCTGGGTCGTATTGTATATAGAGTTCCGTGCCGGTGATGTTCTGGCCGTTGGTGAGGAAAGCCAAACCGCCGCCACTGACTAGGGACATCGTTTTTGCTCGGGAATTCATCTGTATGCCGGCGAGATGGAAGTTTGGATTGGCTGTTATGTCGGTAAACTCGATTATGGAGGTCATGGTGCGGGTATTCATGTTGAAGACACCGAGAGATGCATTGAAGAGATTGCTGTTGTTATGGAGGAGTGATATTAGTCGAGGTTGACATTGGGGAAGAAGATTGGGTACGTACGTGGTGTACAGTTGGCATGTATTGGAATCGTAGATGACGTTCTCAGGGTAGAGTTGGAATTGCGAAATAGTGAAGTTACCAACGACAGGGTCACATTTTGTCGTGTTCTGAGCCGAGGAAGTGGCCGAGAAAGTAGCAAGTACAGCAGCCAACAATGACACTCTGATTGAAAATGTAGACATAATGTCGTAAGCTGCTACAATGCACATGACAGTGGCAAGAGAATATAGATAGAGAGCAAGAGGGCGTGGGCACAGGACGTCACATAACGTATTCTTGTCCCTCGCCACAGAACTCTACTACTCTCCGAAACATTTTAGAAACGTATTACTATCACGGAGTAATCATGTAATGCACGTATGAGAGCTGCACTGAATTGGAGAAATTCTATCCAGGGAAACTATCTATTTGCGCACGTGACGCTAGTTCCGAGAAGGGCCTAAATTAGGTGGCGAACTGATGATTCGGGAGAAGTGTGATCATGCGGGACTATTGCAGCATACCCGCCATGATAATTACTCATTGGAGCTCACGATAAGTTTCTTGGAAGCCAGGTGTTGGTACAGCACTTAAAACGATTCACGGAAGCTTTGTTCCGACCAGACATTTAGATGTAGTTACCAAACTTTGTTTTGCTTTCAGCCGACTATCGCGAACATATCCCTAAAAGGGTAGTTTTAGGCCGCTCTACGTCGTTCCTGCCCAATGGGTCGCGTCAACGGTTTAGCGCACGTGCTAAATGACGGGATCGGGTTCGGCGGATCGGATTGTGAAACGTTTGATGTCCCCCATGACAGATATACTAGTGCTACCTCTTCTAACCATCTCAATTTGCTAAAGTCTGTATTCGCAAGAATGTATACGGAGATAAACGATATCCGAATACGCCTTTGCTACATCATAGAACATGCTGTTATGCGCTATGGATAGATATACCAACGCTTTTCAAATCTTCACACAGAGGCAGTACGCATATCATTCACGCCGTCCAATTGATAGAGTGGCTTCAACTCCTCACTCTTTCGAAACAGAACATATCGTTTGAACCACCAAGGCAGCCAACACCGAATCTGATACGCTATGTGTCTCCGTGTGGGCACCCCGAAAATAAAGTCCAGTTCCTCGAGGGTTCGTTGCCTGTTGTGTTTGATGTCAGCGGTGAACAAAGTCAAATTGTAGGCAACGCCTGAGCCAAAGGGGAAACATTTGTAGAATTAGGCATCACCGATGCAGCAGGCTATGAGAAGTTGAAAATGCTCCTCCTGGTGATAGATACTACGCATACTGCTGAGGCTGGGGTCGGCGCTGGCAGCGGGTACGGCGGGACTGTTCGGATACTGCGAAAGCGGTGCTAGATTTGTGATTGGGGAATGCTTACATAGTCTCAGGTACCAGGAAGAATATCATCACAAACGCCAATACGTTGAGGCCAGCGTAGAAGGCGAAAGCGCCTGTGGGGGTGATCTTTGCAAGGAGCGAGGGAAAAGTGAGAACGAGAGTGGAGCCGACGGCGTTATTGACGCAGACTGTGAACGCGGCGCCGATCTCACGGTGGGAGAGGGGAAACGCTTCGCTAAAGTAGATGGACGGAAGCGGGCCCATGCCTGTAGGATAATTAGTAAAAAGAACGAAAGCGCGTACCGGATGCATGTGTTTGGATGCCGACTTACCAGGTCCATAAAGCGCTGTGAACAGAAAGACGAAGAACGCGATAAGCGGTAGCCTCGCTCCAACATCCTCCTTGATCAAGAAGCAAAAGCCTGCACCTAGCAAACACCACGCCATGTTTGGAAACGTGACGAGCAACAAGTTGCGTCGCCCGAAAGTATCCATCGTGTACACCGCCGGGAGCGCAAAGATGAACATGATCAGCCCAAAGCCCATGGAAACAAGCAGACATTCTTTATCGCCATACCCGGCTTCGGCGAAGATGGTAGAGCTATAGAAAGCCACGATGTTGATACCACTGAACTGCTGAGAGATGACGATGACAGAACTAGCGATCGTCGCTCTACGAAGGCGAGGTACGGTGAAGAGGTCCAACATCCGGCGACTGAGGGAGATGCTGGCGAAGGCATTGTGTTCCTCAGAGATTTGGCAGTGTGCGTAGTATAGTTCTCGCGCAGCGATGACTTCGCTATTCCGGATGCGACACAATGCTTTGTATGCATCCTGATATCTGTTCTTCTTGAGTAGCCAACGCGGTGACTCTACGCACCACCAAATACATATGACGATAGGTATAGCGGGTGCAAATGCAGCAGCAAGTTGAAAGCGCCATGCCAATCGTCCGATCCGGAAGAAGATCAGATTCGAGCATTGTCCGATGAATATTCCAAATGCAACCCACAATTGGAATGAAGTCACCATCCCACCTCGGATTGAAGCAGGCGAGATTTCGGCAGAGTAGACAGGGATGGTGGAAATCTTGATTCCCATTCCAAAACCCATGAACATGCGGCAGAGGAGCAAGCCCCACCAGTTCTGGGCGAAGCCCTGTGCAAGAACGGGGAAGATGCAGAAGAGACCTGTGACGAAGATAGCACCGCGACGGCCAAGGTAGTTATTCACAGGGTCGGCGGCCCAGGCACTGGCGAGTCCAAATAGCGCGGGAGCAGAATTAATGACACCAACCAGCCATGGGTCGTTCTCAATCCCAAATTCCTGGAGGCCATCGTCAGAGATAGACTTTTGCGAGCAAAGAGATTGCATGTATTACCTGGGGGAACGACAGGTTCGCGCCATTCGCGCCAGTGTTGTCCCACCCCTGAATAGCCGATCCAAGGGAGCATATAACGATCGCGATGTACAAGTCTTTCGGAAGATGCCATCGATGGGTAACCTCCCTATGAATGTGATATTTGTCTTCTTCTTCCAATTCTGTGAGTTCCTCGATAGTGCTCGGGTTCTGCGCAGCCAATGCTCCTTTCCAGAAGATGTCGCGTTTCTCCTGGAAACCCCAAAATTCACAGAACGCATCAACCTTGTGTCGGAGCGCATCCCTTGGGATGCCGACAAGAGGATTGACTATCTTCGCGTTGACATTGCGGGCGTAGTGAACGACACTGTCAATGTTCTCGGTAGTAATGACATTGTTGACCTTGGTGTCGTTTTTGTCGGCTGAATGAACGGAAGCCATGATGACCAGAGTCTTGAGAAAGGAATCAATTGTCACTCGTGTAGAATAAACTGCATCGTCGACGACTACCATTTATATTCATCTCGAGATTTGATGCTGTCGTGCTAGGTCAATGTCTGCTTATCCGAGCCGTGTACTCTAAGACCAAGTCGTCTACGATCTGACGCCGTCTTGGTTCTGACTCTTGGTGGTGCAACACAACATGACCACCACGGACTCGGATATCCAAAAGTAGCTAGTGGACAATGACAATCCGGGGTACCCCGCCTTGTGGCACTGTGTGCTGCCAACGTACTCATGCGCGTCGGTGTCCAGGAGTCACGTTATCGCCACTAAACTTCTTATTCGTTGAGAACCACTTTCAACTTATCTAATTGGTTGATCGAGGCCGAAAGGTCCACGTGATTCTTGAATCACCGGTTTTTACTAGTAGGCTATTGGACTCGCGACCAGGCTAATGACCCAAAAACTGGGTGATGAATCGGAGCTAAGTGCGACCATCGTGAGTTGGGGTGTCGGGCCGAACCCCACATGCCCTGTGTGTGGACCCATGCCGATCAATATCGCCCTGACATGCCCTGTGTGTAGAAGACCTGTGTGCGACAGCGTGGAAGTGACCATGATGTCAAAGGTGTTGGGGGTTTGGAAGCCGTATGCATGCATCCAGACGAAACCTACATACGCTCCACTGTGCCCTGTGTGTGTATGCAGCCGAAGGTCATTCGACCACGAGAGTGTGCGTAAGTGCAGCTCAGGTATAAATCTCGTGGATGGCGAAGACGGAGTCGCAAAAGTGGCCGAGCAAGCCTTCCGCTGTATCCATTCTTCAATATTTTGGAATTTGATCTCTAAACTCTGACACTATGGGAAGCGCTACAACTCAGTCATGGCTCCAGAAGTTGGAGGAGCAGCGTAAGGAGCCACCTGAGCTCTAGAGATTCTGCTAACAAATATCAGTAAACGTTGACGTCGACTGGATGGATCCGGCCTTCTCCAAGCGTATGGCGACCGAGTTCGGTGTCGTTCCCAATGACATGACCTCCAACAACCTCTGGGTGAACATCCAGATGTCGCACCCCGATAACAAAGACCTCTTCGATAACACCGTCCGCGAGCTCAAGAACGAGGGCTGGCTCGCCATCTACACCCGCATCGCCGTCGGACTCTGCAAGCGCAACATCGACAACATTAAGGGTCGTGTTGCTCTCCAAGTCAACCCACACAAGGCGTATGATGAACAGGCTGTTTTGGATCACGCGCGTGCCTATGCCCGCGAGTTCGAGCGGGCAGGGATCCCCAAGACGAAGTACTTCATCAAGATTCCCTCGACCGGGCCGGCACTGAACGCCGCGCCAAAGTTGGAGGCTGAGGGCATCCGCACCCTTGGTACGGCGCTGTTCAGTTTGTCGCAAGCCATTGCATGCAGTCAGGCTGGCATGCTGTACATTAGCCCGTACTTCAACGAGACTCGCGCCCACGACGAGCTCAGCTTGTGGCCCGACGTTGAAGATCCTGCTACGCAGCACACCAACTCTGCTAGGGTCTGGCAAATCCTTGAGACGTACAGGCGATTGTACCAGGAGACTGGCAAAGAGCAACCTTTGCTCAAGAACGCCAGGTAAGCGAGCATTTGAACCCTGTCTTCCGCTCCGCATTTGACAATACCAGTTTCATCACCCCGAAGGAAGCTATGGCTGCCGGTGAGATGGGCTGTCATTCCGCTACCATCTCACACACTGTCATCGAACAGCTCGCGAAGCTTCCCTATGATGGTACCAAGCAGCCCGGTGCTGGCGTTCCTAAGCCACAACACGTATATAAGACGCCCGGTCCAACACCAGAGCGTCTGAAGAAGTTGATGACGATCGATCCGCTTGCGTCTGCTGAATGGGACGGCAAGCTGGCGAGCACCGAAGTGGACTACCTCGCCAACAATGGAGCTGCACTCGAGGAGGCAATCAAGAAGGATCCTGTATCGGTTGCGAGATTGGATGATGCATTGAAGCTATTCCAGGGTGGTATTGATGAGAGTCAAGCCAAGATTGAGAAGGCTTTGAAGGAACTGTAGATGGTTGGAGCCCGGGAAAGGTATTGCTTCCATTCGTTGCCATCTCAGAGAATTCTAGGTTCATATAGTCCAAAGAGTTGAATGTGAAGTCCATATTCGGGATTAGAGGTATATCGTGTCTCAGTGTTGTCGACTGTTGAAGAGAACTATGGGCATCGCTTTTGGGCACGATCTCAACAGGCATATCGCTCATGCGTTCATTGAGATTGAATGTGTCGTCTACAGGAAAGCTGTGAGGGTCGAGTTCCAATGCTGGTTCCGGGTTCGGCGTGATGACACCACGTCGCATGATATTCTCCGGAAGAAAGCCGTCTCGGTGGTATTGATCACTGCCCGACCCCTCTTCGGGTGCATTATCGCCGAAGCCATTGGGAAAGGATCCAAAGGTTTCGGCCTTGGCTGCAATGAGTTCTTCCAAGTGTTGACCTCCGGGTGCAGCTTCTCTAAATGGCAGTCCTCCACTCGCCGCTCGCCACTGATTCACCTCCGCAAGCAATTCATTCCGTTCAGCAATCAGCGCCTGTACATCGACTAGGGCCGAAAGGCAAAGCTTCCTCTGTGTTTCATGCCTCGCGATGCTATGCTCAATGATCATATGTTTATTCAGTCGACGTGTTCCAGCTAACGAAGGTATACGGCGCGCGAGATCCTGGTCCTATCAATACGGCGTCGAATATACGTATGAGTGACTCACGATCATACTATCATTGAAAGCCTCGCGTCTCGACTTCTCAAATACGCGATGAGCCGCTCGCTCTTCGGCGGACCATTTTCGAACGCGCTTTCTCTTCGGACCGGATGAGGTTGTCATCTGATGATCACCACAAGCAGCTCGCTGCGTCTTTTAGTGTATCATCAACCGTTCCCCTCAAGGCGTGAGATTCCCATCCAGAGTCAAAACCCGGTATGCGATATCGGACAATATGTTGAACGACGGAATTGTGGAGGTGGGCTAATGTCGGGGTAGTGGGGAAAGAGGTCATCGGAGTCCCGCTTGGATGGGTTGGCGTTGCACTAGCCTCGGCAGTCGGATGAAGATGGGCCATCGCTTTGGAGATTGGATGCCATATTAATAGATGGAATCATTGTCTTCAATACTGGGAGTGATTTATGCATAAAACCTTCCAGTCAGATATGACGTTGGAAGATCTTTATTTCTGGACTCACAAGAGCTTAAACACAACCGGGTATACCTAACATGTTGCGCAGTAGTGTCGAAGAATAGAGTGATGCAAGGATTACTACATTTTTTCAAGTTGAGAAACTGTTGTGAGGCAACTCAAGTAGCATCATTGACACCCAGGCGAATAGAATATTCAGAGAAAGACGTCAGCCACTGATGAAATGCGGAAGACTACCCATGGAAATTTCTCTCATGACTGATAACGCTAATCCATGTCCGACTTAGTTGCTAAAGAAGGTGTCATACCCAACCCATCTATTGCCTCGTTATTTTTTCTTCTCCTTGTGTGCCTAGCGCTCGCTCTTTTTTTTATGGAGTATTCTTTCTCCTCGAAACATACGCAAAACACGCACAAAAAAACCCTCATCAAATCACTACCATGTCACCTCCACTTGCGTCTTCAACTCTCCAATCATTCCCTCTGGCTTCTAGTGATGTTCGATTTTATACCAAGCTCCTTTCTTAGACCACATCTTCTCAAGCAAACTGACAACCTCGAGGTTATTTCTAAAGTTTCATACACGATGTCTAATCCCCAAACGCGGTCCAAAGGTTTCTCAATATGCAAATATGGACGTTCATGAGCTGGATGACTTTTTATCCACATCTATCACATGAAAAGATATCATGAGTAAATGAATGGGTGTGAAGAAAGAGTGCTTATCGTCATTCAATTGATTTCACACTCCCCAGACAAACTCTGCCCTTCTTTCTCCTCCATCTCACTACTCAATAAAACACTACAAAGTATACCTATACTGTGGATCACACTGCCACCTCGCCGCCACAGCCGCAACCTTCGACCCTGCTCCTCCTCCCCCGTCCCTCCCCTCCGCCAAATCCTCCGCAGCCGCACTATCGAGCAGCCTATTCCTCCACGCCAGATAAAACCTCAAAACCACAGCCATGCCAATACATGCCATACTGAATGCCACGTTCGCAACGTTCGCTTGCCAGTACCGCGGTCCCTGCTCCTTCGGGTAGAAGTAACTCGCATAGATAGATGCGAGATTGGATCCTGCGTTAACGACGGCGTAGGCGACTGCGCGCTTCGCAGCCGGACGTGGGAGCGAGGTGCTAACCCACGAGAGAATGCAGCCGAAGGAGCCATATACGCTCATCATCATGAACGTTGCAATGTAGCGGGCGGCTTTGTTCAAGGTTACGGCGGAGATGATGAAGCCGATGCTGCAGAAGACTTGGGGCCAGACGACGTGGAGGAAGCGTTCTTTTTTATTGTCCGAATGCGAGGAATTGGCGATGCCGAGGATGGCGGCGAAAACGTATGGGGGAGCGGATAAGAGAAGCGTATTAGTTTGGTTGTAGCCGAGGGTGGCGACGATGGTGGGGAAGAAGTTGATGAATGCCGCCGCAGTGTTGAGCCCGAGTTGCATCGCCCAAATAATATATAGCGCTGGGTCTTCGAATGCCATTCTGAAGCCTTGCCAGGCCGTTGTTTCGGCGCGGTTGTCTTCTTCATTGGCGTCTTCGGCCATGCGGAGGACGGCGAGTGTGCGTTCTTCATCGGTGAGGAACTTGCTCGTCGCTGGGTAGTCGGGTATAATGTACATGGTGACTGCTGCGACGGGGAACACAACGACTGCTTCCAGGATAAATAGCCAGCGCCACGCGGGAAGACCAGCTTTGCCTTCCATGCCAGACATGATTGCACTACCAAGCAGCCCGCCAAATGCCCCAGCCATTTGTCCAGCAGCGTAGAGAATCGAGATACGCTTGGCAAGCTCTTTCTTGGTGTACCAAGAGCTGAATAGGAAGAGCGCACCAGCTGTTGGCGTAAGCGTTATGATTATTTTCAAGGTCTTTATCTTGACTTACGAAAGAAGGGTGCCTCGACGAAGCCCAGAACGAAACGGAGCGCAACCATCCCACCGTAGCTCTGCACAGCTCCAGTGGCTCCAGATACGGTCGCCCAGCAGCACATGATAACCGGGAGGAAGATGGAAGGACGGATCTTGCTCAGAATCATGTTGGTAGGGATCTGAGTGAGAATGTAACCGACAAAGAAGACGGAGATGATGGTGTTGTACTGCGTCCCAACGAGGCCGATATCCTTTTCGAGGCTACCGAGACGAGCAGTCGCGATGTTGTTACGATCGAGGTAGTTGAGAACATCTACGACATGGTCAGTGTTTCCAAAAGGTATAACGGAGGGGTTATACTCACATAGTAACATCATTAACGGCATCATACGAATGTCAACTTTCCTGACCAGCGCCGCTTCCTTCCTCTTCCTCTCGTCACCAAACATATCCTCCAAGTTGACATCCGCATCTACAGTCGCCAGATGCAACTGTCTCGTTTTCTGGTCCGCCATTTCATGGATCGATTTTTCGTCAGCCATGACCTCTAAATGCCGAACCAGGGCCTAGTCTTTTTGTCCTGAGAGAGAAGAAGATGCGGGACCAAACATTTGGGACGCGCAGCCTCGCATCTTATAGATATCTCCAATCCCTCGCTTCCCCAGTCCATCCATGCCCACCCTTGGTCGACTGTGGAGCCCCCAGCCATTCGAAATGAACTCCATCCCATACTCCACATCAGATCATCGAACCTCACGTGGTGCTTGCATCTCGCATCTCGCATCTCTCCCCATCAACAGGTGCCCAGAAACCCCTAGCGTAAGCGATAGCCGACGAAAGCATTCTCGGCAACTCTCCGACCTCATCCTCTTATGAGAGAGCTTAGTGAGAAGGAGCCGGGGATTAACGCATTCGGATATGCTTGTCCGAAGCTGGGGCAGAGGGGAAGGCTATCGGCCCGACTCCAGATCCTGATAGGTATCAAGCGGGGAAGCTTTGGGATTTCTCAAGTCATTGAGCTTGGCGATTCGGGTGTTCCTTGAATCATGCACCGCACACCCTGCAGTACCCACGTGGAGTGATTTCGCGTCTCTTGCTCAGGCTTCCGATCGGAACGCTGTCGGGACTTGTGGTGGGTCTGGAAAGCTCCGAGTTCTCAGATGCTTGGTGCGATGGAGCTTGATCGGATGACGAGAAAGAGGCATTGCTGCGACAACGCGTCTAGACGATAAAGAAAGAAGTCCATAAACCCCAGGTTCCAGTAACCGATTGCTCCTTTCATCCTATCTTCCTCCCCCATAATACCCTCTCCACATCCACGCCCAACCATGTCCTCCGAACCCTTCACCGTCCTCCACATCGGCGACGACATCAAATACAATCCCGATCTCTACGCCTCGTTCTCCCAAAAATTCACCATCATCCAGCCCACCCTCGCAGAGCGCCAACGCGATACCTTCATCCAGGCCTTGAAAGACAAAAAATGGGGCAACTTCCACGCCGTCTTCCGTCCGTTCTGGAATTCAGGCGGCGAGATGGGGAAATGGGACATGGAACTCGTGCCCTACCTACCCACGACATGTAAAATCTTCGCCAGCGCGGGAGCGGGCTACGATTGGGCCGACATTCCCACGTTATCGAAATACGGTATTGCGCGAACATCTGCGTCATGCAGCGGTGAACAACCGAACTGACCACATGTATGTATAGGCATCACATACTGCAACGGCGCCCGCGCTTCCTCCGAAGCCGTCGCCGATATGGCCATCTGGCACATCCTCTCCGTCTTCCGCAATCTGATCTGGAGCGCCGAAGCCGCAAAATCGGGCGACGTCGAGCAGTGGAAAGACGCACACAAGAACCAGCAAGAAACGGCATTTAATCCGCGAGGCCGCTCCCTCGGCATCATCGGCCTGGGCAACATCGGATATACCATCGCGCAGAAAGCGTATGCCGGGTTCGGGATGAAAGTCCTCTACCACGACATCGTGCGGAAAGATGAAGTTCTCGAGAGTGCCGTCGGCGGCACCTTTTTCGCCGATCTGGATGATATGCTGCGCGTTGCCGATTGCACGGTTCTGGCGACGCCATTTTTTGGCGAGAAGTTGATAACGACCGAGAGGCTGGCAAAGTTCAAGAAAGGCTCTCGTTTTGTCAATATTGCACGCGGGACGCTGGTGGATGAGGATGCCCTCGTTTCTGCACTCAAATCCGGTCACATTTTCGCCGCTGGTCTCGATGTGCATGCCAACGAACCCCATGTGCATCCCGAGTTCACCAAGATGCGGAATGTGACGCTGACCTGCCATAATGCGGGTGGAGCGTGGGATACCGCGAGTGGGTTCGAGTCGTTGGCCATGGAAAATATTGAGGCGTTTCTGGAGAAGGGGAAGGCGTTGACGCCGGTGAATGCGCATTTGATTGAGAAGAAGTAGTTTTGGGGTTAATGTATAAATCTATAATTCTGTTAGTGCTATTGCAGGTTGGTGGTTAATTTGCATGACATCTTACGAAGATCGTATGTAGAGGATGAAATCATGTGAAGGGAAACCGCTGCTAATCTAAGTGGTGGAATCGAGTGATATCTATTCCACGGTCGAGCATTTGGTGACGAAATCATACAAACGAGGGCAAACAGACGAATCGATATTGTGAGACTGCCCAATTGTACTACATGTGACAACTTGTATACAGACGTGCCTATCGCGTGTCGGTTGCATTGCTAATAGTATGAAGAGTAAGAGAATGGGAAGATTGAGCGAGATTGATTGGGTTAATGGCGATTCATTAACGATGACTTTTTAGTGACAGTACTTCAGCGGGACGAGCCCAACTAAAGCCTCGTGTCGACTAGTCAACAATACTAATATATATCCAGCCTTAACCCTGCTTGGGCACTAACTCCATCTAGTGAATGAGTATTCTGTCGGCATCTTTCATGAAAAAAAAACAGAATTTACGCATCTCTGTTCCGTCACCTACAAAGTCTGCCTCCCTAATGTCTCAATAGGCAACCCAAACATACTCAACCCCGCCGCAAGAATCAATCCGGCCGACGCGTAAATCGGCGCCTTCGGATTCCCCGTCGCCGCATTGACCGCCACAATCGGTGCACAAAGCCCCGTGAGACGGTTCATGAAGCTCGAGATGCCTGATCCCGTACCGCGATTCGGCGCAGGGAAGACTTCGGGCGTGTACGCGAAGAGCACGCCGTACATGATGTTTTGGAAGAAGGCTTCGAGACAGCTGAAGGCGAGCTGGAAGTCTTGCTCGGAAGAGATGGTGAAGAGGAAGATGAAGACGCCTGTGATGATTGCGGAGATGGACATGGTTCGCTTCCGGCCGATGTGCCTGATGCCGACGGTGTAGTATGCAAGAAGGGAGCCGGGGACGCCAACGACTGAGGTGATGGCGTAGTCGCGGTAGGCATGCGAAACCGAGGTGTTTTGGTTTCCGCCAGAGGAAGCGAGGTATTGGGGTAGGAAGGCGTTGAAGAGTGGGTAGCCCATTCCAATGGTCGCCCATTGGAACCAGAGAAGGCCAGTTGTGAGACCGAGGGTCCTTGTGCTGAAGAGAGGGCCGATGCGCTGGGTGGAGAACTTGCTGAGCGATCGCTTGATGATTTCGCCAGTGCTTAGTTTGGAGTCGTCCCTGACTTCGGGATCGCCGCCGATTTGGTTAAGGATGTCTTCGGTGATCCAGGTCTTACACTTGTTGTAGTGGGCTATGCCGTGAATCACAGCGACAGCCTCCGCCTGTCGCCCGCGAGATAGAAGGAATTTCGGCGACTCGAACAGGTGGAAGACTATTTACAGGATTAGTATGTCCTGCTGTAGTGCTGTATCGTAGAGAAATCTTACGAAGGAAGCGGGCAATGAACATGGCAAATGATAGGCAGCCCAGCGTGATGACGAGATACCGCCATCCCCAGTTGTCAGCACGAGTGCAAACTGCGGCATCTGAAGCGCAGGAGAAATTCGGAATGAACGCCCAGGCCAGCAGCGATGAGATGAGTTGGCCGATTGGCCAGAAGATGGAAAGCAACGTGAGGAGATTGCCGTTCGCGCCAGGGAGGAATTCCAGGAAGAGGGCGCCATCAACTGGCAAGTTTCCACCGACACCTAACCCGATGCAAGAATACAGGGCAGCCGTGCCGACCTGATCGTTAGTTAGTAAATGCATGCATCGAACTGAGTATCGAGTGCAACATACCCAATTCGGGCCAAAACCAGCGGCAATGCCGAAGATACCTGACAACATTAAGGTAAAATTGAAGGCCAGTCTACGGCCAATGATGTCTGAGGCAATACCCCAGAAGCTAGCACCGATACAGAGACCTAAGAAAAGGGCAAGTGTCGTGTATCGTACTTGGGTGTCACTGACTCCAAACTCGGCGGACAAAGAGGGAAGTGTGAGGGCGATTCCCTGGAGCCAAAGGCTGGCACAAAGTTAGCCATCAACCTACAATATGTTCACATGACTCACTTGTCGGCCAACCATCCAAAACCGCAAAGGACGAACAGTTGCCAATGATACCTGCCCATGCCCATATCCGACAAGGCGCGGTTAATGACTTTAGATTTCACTGCGACAATAAGCATTCACCCAACATACTCTTCGGAACGGGGATCCGCTGGATAGTGAAAACTACCGCACGTGACTTACTGTCATACGATGAGTGAGTGTCGTTGGCTGCAACGTCCATCTCGACCTCAGCCCTCAGATCTTCAATCGTCAGGCCAATGGAATCACCGGAAGTCGCAGTGCCACCTATGGCGCTGGGTGCATTGCTGTTACTGAGTCCATCATTATTCTTTTGTGAATCTTTGTCAGCGATCTTCTCATTCGCTTCACCTTCTGGCGTGGCACCATTCTGGGATATACGGCGCTGCGACACTAGAGAGTGGCGACGCTTGGCCTGAGCGAGTGGGATGAGGACGCCCTCGAATTCGGACACATCGTGCTTTGCGAATGGATTTAGTATCACCATGTTGGGCGCTTGCGGTATGTCGTAGAATACTGATTATGTAAGAGGTTCGAAGACACAGCATAGGGCGAAATGTCGCTTGCGTGGGGTCGGCGAATTGCTGCAAAGGGAATTTGGTGATGCTTGTTGCTGCAAGGAAGTTGTCGCTGGGGAACCAGTCGGAGTAGTCGCAGGGGATGTTGTCGTTCTGGTGGTGATTGTCGTAGTATCGACCGGAGCTTCACGTTTCACTGCGAACGATGCTTGTGATAATGATGCTTGTGAGGCTTGTCGAAGCTTATATTGGGGTGTAACTTGATCACACTAGAAATGGAACAAATAAGTAGTGACTGCGAAAAGCAAAAGTTGCACACGCGACCGAAGCTCTGTGAGGGGCCTGGCTTTGTATATGTTTACCGGTCGTAGACGAAAGGGGAAAGGTAAACGGGGTGGGCACGCCCGAGGCTGATCATAAGCTTTAGGGTGCGCCAAGATGCTATGACGTTTGGTGAAAAACTCCTCACATGTGGGCTCGGATCTTCAAGCACGGCACTCTGATTTGCTGCATCTTCATCTCATTACTCCATCTTTTATGCGCCTAGAGATCCGCTTCGACGCTCTCCCGACGCCGGTGCCGGTCTCCGTCACTAGCACGTGCCCGCAAGCTAACCTATAGATTCCCGCTGGTAACCGCTACTATAATTCCAACATCCCTTGCAAATTTTACCTTCTCTCTGCTGCGCACTGCAATTCTCTCCGTAGACATTCAACCCCGTGAAGAGTTTATCCCACAGTCGACCTACTCATTACATGGGTGAAAGAATCAACCTTGGGCAAAAGTAACTCACGTAACTGGGTAGAACCTGTCAGATTCTAGACCGAGCAAAATGTGAACACACAATACCCAGTCTGAGTACTGTATCTATAGCGCCAAACAAGCGAGATCTAACAGAACCAGCCTTGCTGCCGGCTTAGCTCCAATCTTGCCTTCAGTTCCCGCGCGCTCATCCTCTTCGTGGGATTGACGTTACAGCATGAACTGAATATATCTTTCCACCAGGTAGGAAGCGTCTCTATGGCCTCCTGTATATACGATCCATCCTGTATCCCCTTCCTGTGCCTCTTCAAGGCTGCGATATATTCGACCTCCGGCACACGCCCCACAATCGCTCTCAAATGCTCCATAGGGTCAATCTTGAGAAGCCGCCGCAGCAAAACCCTTCCTATGGAGTAAATGTCGAATGACGGCTGTACCAAAATGGTAGCCGCAGACCGATACGCGTCCGGAAAGTCGTCGTCGTCAATGAGCGACTCGGGAGGACGGGAGTCTAAGGGCAGCGCTGGCTGCCCGCGGTCGCCAATCCTAGTAACCCCGCCGAACCCACAGAGCTTCACCAGGCCGCTAGGATACGCCTCACTTTCTTCTTCACGTTGGAATACGAGGATGTGGCTTAGGTCGACGCTTGTATGGACAGCGTGAAGTGTGATATGGAGATAATCCAACGCATCGGCAATCTGGATCATCAGCTCCAGGCGATGCTGGAATTTGCTCTTCCTTCCATCTATAGTGCCAAACCTTTGGGCGTCACCATAGGGAGCTAGTTCCAGCATAAGGTGAACCGTATCTGCGGATTCCGAATCATAGAATTCCTCCATGCGAACAATGTGTTTGTGGGAGCTCGCAGATAAGATCTCGGCCTCGCGGCGGTATCGTTCCACTGGGCTTGGACTGTATGGTGTACGGATAACAAGGGGGTTCCCAATCCACTTCCGAAAGCGTGGAGTTCCATCGTCGGAATCTATGGAAGTATCAGTGGTTGCCCTCGGGAGAAGATCCAAGCCAGATATGGCCGTAATGACTGACAGTGATCCGGTGTAAGAGGTACAGAAAGGGTACGTCGAGCGGTAGACGACATAATTGAAGCTTATTGTAGGAGGGAAGGAAATAGCGTCCAGATCAGTAGGGCGTATGTAACTAAAGGAAAGAATGGTCTATGGCGTATCTCCACAGCCTATTTATATTGTCGGCTTGGGGCGTGATGCAGATACACCTGGACGTCCTTACCTGGGAAGGCGCCTCGAGCGCAGGGATCTACCAGTAGCAAGGTGTTCGATAGGCACCAACAGACGCAGTCAAGGGTGTTGGTGGTCTGTGCTGCGGCACTGTATCTTGCATATCTTGTTCCAGTGTACTCTCCCAGTGACCCAAATATGGCAAACACGACGAAGAATCTAGGATAAGATCGGTCCTATCGCATTGACCTCGATTCCAAAGGGCGGACCTCGACGTTCTATGACAAAACGAATCCTGGCTCAGACTTCCAACACTCCCTATCCATTTGCTGTCAATATGCCTCCGTTCTCACGCCATTGCTAAGGCCTCGGATGCATCACACGATAGTAACTGTAACCGGTCGCGCAAGTTCCCGCGGCTTCTTCTTACAGGTGAGCTGGGGACTTGTACGTTGGGTGCCTTTTCCGTGCATGTGGGAACGACATTCAAGGATGGTAGATATCGAAAATGCACTACAAACAAAATGAATAACGTTTGCGCATGACTGCTTTGCGCCTCCACCTATCAGAACACCACCTGTGCTATTAAGGATGCACATCCATCGTCGAATGTCTCTTCACACGCTACTGCCTTTCGTCAACGAGTCTGTCCCTTCCGTCCTTCAAGACCGCGAGAGTAGGGGCAGTAGCTATGGCGCGCAACAGCGTGCACCCTCAAAGACATCGATTCCCTTGCTGTACATTGGAACCAGAAACCCGTGATCTTCCAGACCGCGACCAATACCATTCTAGATGCCATATGTCAACGCCTCGATATCTCTACCAGCGCATCGATTCTTTCGCTTCGTCCCACCAGCCAATCCTCGCTGCAACAATCGAACCCGAGCCACGATGGGAAACAGCAAAGATTTGACAACGTCAAAGCTCGACGACGATGGAATCGAATCAGCCTTGGAGGAACTAAGCGATGCTATGGAAGCTACGCAGATCCATAGGTCCAGAAATCATATCCCGAAGTTGAGAAGCCGCTGATAGGAAAAGCAGGCCTGTCTCACAGCCCGACGCGGAGTTGGACCCAGACGCTCCCATGCCCACGACGGAAACCACTCGCCTGTCAAAGCCAGGAAGCCCTTCCGAATCCGACTACAGTAATAGCGAAGCTTATTATCTCGGTCCGAAACCTGCAAGGAGCAGAGAGCTCCACGTATGCAAAATCTACCAGCGCATCGACGACGAAAGCATCGACGATACCGGGAGGTCCAAGAAGCGGCGGCGGCAGATCGAACAGCAAAGCTTGACCAAGCCTGACGTTTCGATGGGTGGCACGAGCGATCCCCAAGCCACTCTCAGAGAACTGATGAAGATTGCGTGCCACGAGGCCCGTGCGGACAGGTTGCGTTGGATTCTTCGAGAAAAGCAGATACCACGCAAGAGGAGAGCGACAGATGTCGAAAATACGATCGCGGCGACCGAACCGGGAGCTGAACAGGGGGAGGATCAAGATGCTTGGGAGGAGCGGACTCTCAGGCGAGCCATAGCGATGAGCCTCGAAGTAGACGGCCAACGGGCTGAGCTGGACCCTCCACCTGTGGGACTGGAAAGGATGTCGCCAAAGGAGAGTCACGGGCGATACGTGAGGCGGAAGCTCAACCCGGAAGAGGAAGAGGAAGAGGAAGGCCGTTAGTTGTTAAGTTGACATGCGCGTCATTTTGGGCGACAGGTTGGCGTCCCGAAGATTTACTGTCCATTACTTCAACCGCAGATGGAGTCTGGAGAATCGGCATCCATACACCCCAAGAATCAAAACTACTTTGTTACTCCCATCTCAGACAACCCTAAGCCCCTCCGGACCAGGGGCACAGGTGTGAGACTTTTGTTTTTCGTATTTTAATAAACCTCACTTGTGTGGAGGCTTCAGCTGGAACCGCACTTTGGTCAAACTTGGATTTTGCTTTCCAGTCTTTCTTGTAGGACTTTTGCTGAGAGAGGGGGGGATACAGGTATCAGGTGTGACTCTCGATCAAATGGAGTTGGCAGGAATGCCCGATGATGGCTATTGAGACGAGGGATATGACGTATGTATGCCGTGCTACTACTGAAGGAAAGACGCGCCGACGCGTGAGCTAGGGCGAGATATGGAGCGCCCAATCACGTGATGAAACATCTGCACCCGCTACGTTTCGCCATCAATTAGATGGAATCGAGAAAACTAATCATGCCTGTACATCCATCCGTAAAAAATATCTAAATTTTTCCCCCGTCAGGCATTGTGAAATACACCAAGCGCTGCTGAAACGCGGGGCTTCCGGCGTGCGCATGCACGTCAACTTCCAAATCGGTACTCCTTCGCCAGAAACATCAACTCTACACAGCATGTAAAGAGTCTATATAAGAGGCAGCGACGTGCCCCCCTAGAAAACCTGACAACTCTTGCAAACCCCCAGTCAAAATATACATCCTACTTCTTCTGGGATGACGTCATATGGCAGCACGCTTCCATGGGCAGAACCCGCCTGGTGTGTATAGCTCGCGCGTGGTGCATATCGAGGCTGAGAACGATGTAGGTACACAGATCGTCCATCTGCATACTATAACGACAGTCATAAACGATTGAGAGATGCTGTGAGGAAGTGGTGCGAGGAGGTATGCTAGACTCGATCTTTTGTCTCGAGGAATGTCATACAGCCTCTTTTCCATCACCATCATCATCACCACCTCGATACCTTAGCCCGGTTCCCTTCACAGCTCGCAGATTCAAAAAGATTGATACTTCGCAGTACACTCTCCCCCACATCGAAGAATGGGTCGAAGCCGGCGCAGTCCCCACCTCGCTCTACTACGAATGCGCCAAAGCTGGCCTCCTCGTCCCCATCGCGTCCGGAAAGTGCATCCCGAAAGAATGGTCGCACTACCCCATCATCGGCGGCATCGCGCCCGAAGAATGGGACGGATTCCACGACTTCATTCTCTGGGACGAACTGATCCGCGGCGGCGGCATCGCATCCCTCTTCATCGGGCTCACGGTTGGCGCACCTCCTCTTCTCAAGTTCGCGAGCAAGCAGCTCCAGGACAAAATCTTCCCCGAGATATTGAGCGGCAAGAAGCGGATCTGTCTGGCGGTTACGGAACCGGCAGCGGGGAGTGATGTGCGGAATATCACGACGACGGCGGAGAAGACGCAGGATGGGAGCTTTTATGTCGTCAATGGCGAGAAGAAATGGATCACGAATGGCATGTTTAGTGATTACTTTATGACTGCGGTACGGACTGGTGGGCCGGGTGCGGAGGGCATTTCCATGCTTCTTATTCCACGTTCCGAAGGCTTGCGCACGCGTCCGGTGCCCGTTATTGCTGGGCCGCTTTCCGCGACTACGTACGTCACGTTCGAGGACGTCAAAGTGCCTGTGGAGTACCTGATTGGGCAAGAAGGCCAAGGGTTCAGACAGACGATGATCAACTTCAATCATGAGCGGTTGTGGGTCGCTTTCCAGGCTATTCGAGGCTGTAGGATCGCGTTGCATGATGCCTTCCAGTGGGCGCTCAAGCGCGAAGCTTTCGGTAAGAAGTTGATTGAACAGCCGGTGGTGCGGAACAAGTTTGGGAATATGGGGCGGCAGGTTGAGTCGCTTCAGTCGTGGACGGAGCAGATCATCTATGAGTTGGAGCACTTGAGTGATGCGGACGGTGCGAGACTTCTTGGAGGGACCACGGCGCTGTTGAAAGTTCAAGCGGGTATGGTGTGCAAGTATGTTGCGGAAGAGTGCTTGAAGATCATGGGAGGGTCAGTATCCTTCCGGTAGGTTTCGTGTGCGATCACTGACATGGATAGACTTGGTCTTACGAAGACGGGCCAGGGCGCGAGGATCGAAGCTTTTTATCGCAGTGTACCTGGTTTCCTTGTTCCGGGTAAGTGGTAAATCCTACTCAAGTACTTCGGTTGATCAAATTAGGGGGTTCTGAGGATGTGCTGATTGACCTCGGCGTACGAGAGGCTTTAAAGTTGCACCTGCAGACTGAGAAAGCCAGGTCGAAGTTGTGAGGTCGTGCATCGAAGCGCAGTCGCTGCAGCATGATCTTGGAGAGTACACTGCTATCAACTGTACGCGCTGGTAGTTTCGAAACTGCGCATGATGTCCTGAACTCCAATGATTGGGCACGGAGGTACCGATTCGATGGCCGGAGAAAGCGCGTCTGCAGTGTTCCTGGATATGGAAATTTCGTTCATTCGAGCGCTAGGTATTATTGCATGTAAGGAAATATAGCGTGGGGGTTGTCGCACGTAGTACAAATCAAAAAAGCGTGCGACGGCCGTAGTGGCCGTCGAACGGGTCGTCTTATGTCGCAAACAGCCAGTGATGTCTCGTTCCAGAGGGGTATCTACCTACTGTCTTACGTATGCTGACCCTGATCGGACCCGACCCGGGGGGCTGGCATTCTCCCTGGACCTAGCAGTGCAGTAGCGGGGCGCAATCCCCGGCGTCTGGATCCTGGGAGGGTGGAGGGTTTGCGGAGTCTCAAGATGGGATGCCGCGATGAGGTGTTTGGGGGTGAAAGGTACTGTCCCAGCATCTGCCGCGCACGTTCACAATGGGAAGTATCGATTCGATGGCTTCACGACGCCTCATTTGCGGCAATCCTTGACCGAGCTGAAGGAGCTCACAAGCAATGATGAGCACGGGAGGAGGCGTTGCTTGGAGATGCTTGTCAATACGAGCCTGATAGTAGAGTGTGAAGCGAGAAACGTGGGCACATGGTACGCGCTGATTGGCTGGGGCGACCACACCATCACCATCGCCTCTGCTTATTTCCCTCCTCGGGGCACGCTCCTCCTGCGTTTACGTCTCGAGATGGCAGGCTACCGGGAGAAGGAGAAGACCTGTAGCGCACCGTGGCGACGAAAAGGCGCCTGAAAAAAAGCGGCCTTCCCGATCTCCCCAAACCTACATCGTGCCTATTCAACGCCCTCTCATTCGCCATCCTCATCCTCCCTCTGCAGCCGCCAAGCAGCGCCTGAGCCCGCAAAGAAGGAGGGTACCGCTTTCCTATATAAACCCAAGAACTCGACCGCATCCTGGGTCCTTGGCTTCTCTCGCCATCCGTTCTTGTCTCTCCTTACCTCTCCCCAGAACTGCAGAACCAAGCATTGGCAAAGCTTCAGCTGCACGGCGGACAACACCAAGCCATGGCGAACAAAACGTCGGGCGGGAACAACGCCTTCCACAATTTCAACAACGACTTCGCCCACATCGAGGACCCCAATGAGCGCCGCCGTCTCGCCTTGGCGGAGATTGACAAGGCTCCGTTCGGGTGGTATCATGTGCGAGCCATTCTGGTCGCCGGCACTGGTATGTAGCGCCGTGGTCGAGTCGAAACCGTGTGCCTGGGCGGTGTTGAATTGACGCGCACAGGCTTCTTCACCGACAGCTACGACATCTTCTGCGTGTCGCTCTTGACCATCATGCTGGGTGTTGTCTACAAGCACGGCAATGCGGGCGCCCTGACTACGACGCAAGACACGTCCATCAAGCTGTCGACATCAGCAGGAACCGTGATTGGCCAGGTGGGCTTCGGCGCCCTTGCCGACATCGTCGGCCGCAAGAAGATGTACGGCCTCGAGCTCATCCTCATCATCATCGCAACTCTCGCCCAGGCGCTGACCGGTCCTGGTCCGGGCACGTCCATCGTCGGTCTCATCATCTTTTGGCGCGTGTTGATGGGCATCGGTTGGTCTTTCCCTTTTCACGTTGAGCTCTTCGTCCCGCTAACCTGGGGCAGGAATTGGCGGCGACTACCCGTTGTCCAGTATCATCACCTCGGAATTTGCAACCACCAAATGGCGCGGTGCCATGATGGGTGCCGTCTTCTCCATGCAGGGTTTCGGCCAGCTGGGTGGTGCTCTGGTGATGCTGATACTCACTTCCGGTTTCAAGGGCTCCCTCTCGGGCGCAAAGGACTACGCCAGCTGCACCGGCCAGTGCGCCGTCTCCGTCGACAAAATGTGGAGAACCTTGATCGGTATGCCTTATCAACCCTAGACTGCATCTTGTCAGCTGACCATGATAGGCATGGGTGTCGTTCCTGCTGCCATCGCCCTGTACTACCGCCTAACCATCCCCGAGACTCCCCGCTACACCTTCGACGTTGCCCGTGACGTCGAGCAGGCGAATGCCGATGTGCAGACCTACATCTCTGGAAAGAAGGGTGAGGGTCATCCTGATGAGATCCAAGCCGTCGCCGCTCGCCGCGCCTCGGCGCAGAACCTCGAAGTGCCCAAGGCATCATTTTCGGATTTCTTCCGATTCTACGGCAAGCTCAGGAACGGCAAGATCCTCTTCGGCACTGCCATGTCTTGGCTGCTCCTCGATGTTGCCTTCTATGGTCTCGGCTTGAATTCCTCCACCGTTCTCGATGCCATAGGTTACGGCGATGGCTCCAACGTCTACCATAAATTCTACAACCTCGCCGCCGGTAACTGCATCCTCATCTGCGCCGGTGCCATCCCCGGATACTGGCTCGCCGTCTTCTCCATCGACACGGTCGGCCGTAAGCCTCTGCAGCTCATTGGATTCGTAGTCCTCACCATCCTCTTCATTGTCTGGGGCTTTGCCTACCACAAGCTCAGCGCCCACGGTATGCTCGCCATCTACGTCCTAATCCAACTCTTCTTCAACTGGGGTCCCAACACCACCACCTTCATCATCCCTGGCGAATGCTTCCCTACGCGCTACCGCTCAACCTCCCACGGCATCTCCGCCGGGTCTGGAAAGATCGGTTCGATCATCGCTCAGGGCGCCATCGCTCCTCTCCGAACCCGCGGCTACGTCAAGGGCATGAAGGACAAGAGCCCGTGGCTTAACCATGTTATGCAGATCTTCTCTGCTTTCATGTTCGCGGGGATTTTCACCACGCTCCTGATCCCGGAGACTAAGCGCAGGACGCTCGAGGATTTGGCCCAGGACTGGGATATGGGTGGTGAGAACATCACTGGGACCCCGGCTGCGAAGACGGCGGACACCGGGAGCGAGGAGCATCCGGAGAAGTAGAGCTGGGCTTTCGGGGTCGATATAATGTCAACTAGGACTCCTGCTCCTTTTCGGTCTTGACGGATGGTTGGGCGAGGTAATTTTTCTTCAGAGTCGTGCGCCACAGCTGGCATACTTTTCCTAGTATAATACATACCCACTTCATTAGAATGTAACACTCCATATACCCTCTCGCGATAACTCTGCATCGAAAACTCAGACTAATGAATAATGGAACAACGATACGTGTAAGAGTCACTAGCCAGTCTTGTTCCGTGAGCGTTAGTCATCAAACGCTGAACCGTGCACGGAATGGATAAAATTTGATCACGTGTTCTGCTTATATAATCAGCAGAGCTAACGTGTTTCACCAGTAAGCTGCGTACACTAGTAAGCTGCACACCCTACCACGAAAATCTACCATTACTAAATGATTACTCAATACTATAATAATATATTATAATATAGATAAAACTAATAGATTCGTGCTATCTAGTAGTACACTGAGTCCTTTTATGTCCCTGTATATGACACTTGCTGCATGTTAGTGGTGCCCGATGCCTAGGTATTTAATTAATCTAATTACCCTCCTCGACTACCCTATTAGCCTCTGCAGCTAGCCTCTGGCCCTCTTGAGCCTATAGAGCGCCTCTACGGGTAATATACTGTCACTGCTATGTCTGCTTACGTTGTTGGCGTTAATAGGCTACTTAAAGCTTTGTATTCTCCTCTACAAGGATAGTAGCTAAGTGTATAGTAAGTTAGTAACCTTTAACAAGCTAGCCGATAGCTAGAGTAGTAGGGCTCTAAGACTGATAACGAAGTAGGTCCTAGATATATCAAGCCTACTACTAAAGCTAGTCTGTTATATACGGCGTCTCAGCTATCCACTATCCTTCTAGCTATAGTAGTAATGGCGTTCGGATAATAGTCAGCAATGAGAGTACCTATTCTAGGTTAAATAGGATAAGCCCTATTACCTAAAAGCTAGCCTAGATATTCTCTAGCTTTAGAGCCTATAGCCTGACTAATTTGTAGATAGATAGGAAGTCTACTTTGTCAATATAGTAGACTCTCTACCGTGTGAGCTACTAGATCTCATGACTGTACGCGCGCTTTAGAGGCGAGAAGCAGCCTACATCTAGCAGCTATAGTAGGTATAAAGTATAAGGTAGTATATAG